>QMIH01001478.1:51954-70113 GCA_003987875.1 Clarias batrachus
AGTGTGCAATAATTTTTCTATACCTATATTTTCTATGCCTTTTTACCATAAACAAAACTATACTCTTGGCATATTCACTAAAATCTTGAGATGCAGTTGCATAATTTGCTATCAACAAATATGATGAGCGGCAAATCATGTGTTTGTGTGATTGTGTAAATACATGCAACACGGGTAGGTAGGAGGAGCTGAACTATCCATTCAAGGAAGTCATCAGAATAACACTCTGGACATCAATCACTCATCATCTCTGACAGACATTTCCTGCTGAGGATGATGATGATGATGATGTTTRGTTGTGATGAGTGCTGAAACACACCTTTAACACCACGATTGGGTTTAACAGAACATCTGGTAAAATGTGATCACAAGATGGTTCATTGCTCACACTTATTTCATGGATGTTCCACAACTTTAAAGTTTTGAAGTTATGAATGAATAAAATGTATGAGATTCCATTCTGTAATTTTTTTATTCAGATTTGTTAGTAGTGGCAAATTGTTTTGGTATAAGGAGAATAAAGCATTATATGACATGCTATTATTGGAAAGCAATCAACATTGGGGTGGTAAAAGTAACTAGCATTTTGTACTGTATTGTGTCTTTGTACCAAGGACTTTTGTCTAGTATCCTCTGCACCTCACGGAAATTGTGTTTCTAACTGTATTCACTTGTACTTTTCAATGTTTGATTAGTTTCTCTATGTAAAATCTATGCTTTAATTTGTTCTTGGTCTTGCAATTGTTTTAATTTTGTTGTTTATTGTTTGGTTTTTGTTTGGTTATGCTACACTTAATAGCACTTAATGTCTACTTGATAGACATTGCTGCAAAGCMGCTTGAAATAGCTTGAACAATTTGTCCCTAATGAGCAAGCCAGAAGCATAATATTAGGGTAGAATATACAAAAATATTAACATTATTAATATATAATTATTCATATATAAACTAATATTTAATTGCACAATAAAAGTACAAGCACTTCATAATTAAAATCAAAATGAAAATTATATGCAGGTGAAACAAAAACTAGAGCAAACAAAACTTTGCAAACAATGTGAATGACAACATCTGAGCAAGTCAGTCTGTTATAATGCTGTCATAATGCTTGCCACTCATGGTTGAAATACTGTGTGAGGCATTCACTATCATGTAAATATCTAGAGCATTGTTTCTAAGTCTTTTTTCTGGTGTACCTACAGTACATACGTCTTGTTGTTTTACATCCTCTAACTCACCTAGTGACCTTGTTTGAACTTCTAAATATGGTGATTAATTAAAGGTGGGAATTTGATATGAGGAATGTGATGGTATTCCAGAGCCAGGATCGCAAATGCTCAAAACTTCAACAGCGATGTTAATGTAGTAAATGTGGCCTTCCCAATGGAGAATTCTTGGGGGGAAAAAGAGAAATAAAGCTACAGATATAAACAGATAGTAAGACAACCACCCAAAAAAAAAAAAGCACTCATATGCCCCCTGCCCCCTTTCCCACAAGCACCCCCCCCCCCTTTTGGGAGCACTATCAATATGAAAGAGGAGAGGAAGGAAGTTTTTGGAGTCAGTGAATGGACCAAGGCCATTTAATTTAGAACCCCAACTCTCAGGATCTCCCTCGCTCTCTGTCAGCCCTCTAGCTGATCCCATTCATCCTGCCCTACTGTAATCTAATCAAAGCCTAAATGGATTTATCGGCCGTCATTTCACATTCAAACACACATTACACACACCTGCCCCCTGCCACTGAGATGGATGGCTGCTGCAGAGCGGCATTCAACCAAAAAGCCACACCACAGTCACGCTTCCTTCACTACCCTTTATTTATTAATTAACACTCTAAGAACAGCATAAGTATAATCAATTACTGGAACTTGCTAATTTAAATATTTTGTGTTCATTGATTTAGATTATTTTAAGTCATAGATTAATTAAATAGTCAGTGCAGGTACATTTCATTAACATTTAAGCAAGCATGAATTAATACAGGTCACTATTTCAACATTGCTTAATGTGTATTAATGTAAATTGATATTCATTAATGCAGAAAAAAAGTGTTTGTTACTTAGTTTGTTAGCTGGAAATAATCAGCAACAGGATTTTGTGATGCTGCCTGATGTGAAGYGCAGTTACTCTTACCACMCTGACGTTAAWTATCTATTTATTCAATAACATTGTATACTGTTGTGTAATTTTGTAATGATTAATTTTTTTATTTATTTATGAATGAATGAAATGAATGAAATCAGTTTACAGCTATGTTTAATGTTGTGGAATGTCTACAAGGCATGTTAGCTCTTGTTCTTACCAGCCTCTCTTTTTGTTCTCTTTGTTGAAGTTAATAAAACATAAAAACACATGCCATGTTGCCATGTTACAGTCAAACCACAAAGGGAAAACTCCTCTTTCCTGTGATGATAAACTTACACAAACAGATTTACCTTTTATTATTACAAAGTCAGGACACTTTCTGAATGTTAAACAAATGTTACAGAAAAAGAAAAAATAACGTAATGTTTAAATGTTTATTATTATCATCATTATTTTGTTATGTTGAACAGCTAGATGTTTATATGAATAATCCGCTACTATAGTAATTATCACAGATTAGAACAGGGACATTAATATAAACCTATTATTTCTACCTGAACTCTTGTCAAAGCTGTTGTGGTATAAAATAACTTGTCAACATTTTCTGATCACTCAGAATTGAGAATCCAACAGTTCTATCAAATATAATAAGTACCAGAATAAATATTAGAATTTAAATATCTGACTCCACTTTTAAAAAATTGTAGTTTTCATTGGTTTTTACTTTTCATTTCTTAATAAAATTAATGATTTTATTTACAAAGCAATAATTCAACCTTACTTTTTTTTAGCTACTTTACTATTTTAGCTACATATGTAAATGTATTTTTTTCCAATGAAGCCAAAACCATATATTAAAGCAATATGCCATGATAGAGTATAGATTACAGTCACTATTACAGTCACTTTATTAATGTATTAAATTATTAACCTGGAGATTTAATACATAATCTTACATTATTTCTGTGTGTGAATTAAATTAAAATAAATAGTAACATATGGGTCTGCCTAAAATATACAGGTGTTTCTTAATGAGTAACCTTTTGTTTAAATGTAATTGAATCGAAATTGTAATTTGTTCACATAAAACATTTTTGATGGCGTCAGAAATCTAAATTCATGAATTCAACCACTATTTCCTGGTAAGAAATCCAAACCAAAGAGAAACTACAGAGAAATAATCTAAAAATGTCCTTTAATAGAATTTGCTCAGGGAACTGCTTAGTCATCGATCAGTTTCAGCGAAGCATGTTATGATGTCTTTAACTGTGTGTGCACAAATTGCTCACATTCAGATGATTGGACAAGGCAACAAGCACTGACAAATGACTCCCTCCTCTTCTTTTGTGATTAAAGTGATTTTCCTGCTCACTTCCTAGTGAATGATTGGAGTATTCTGTGTAAGGCACGAACCAACAACTTTGTTCAAGTTTAATGGGATTGGATATTCCTTATGAGCCAAATGCATGGCTGAGCACAGTATGCGATTCAAYTGAAAATCAATTGAAAGTCCTTTATAGTTAAAAACAAGGCTTATTTTAATCCATTAGTCTTAATCATGCCGGTCAGATGGTGGCTAAAACTTATCCACTCAATAGAATGTTCTGATCGGAAACTGTTGGTTTGAAGATGAACTGTTGGTATGAGTTGAGATCTTGCTAACTGTTCGCATTTGGATTGCTGCATGTCAATAATTAAAAACCGCTGTGAAAAGGTTCTCTTCCATCGTCAGGGACGTCTTGGGAGCCTCAGAGCGGCAGCCTTCAAAAAGTCTGCTGACTCCATCGGTCCTTTCAGAGATCTGCTCAAAGGCCCAGAGAACAATCAGCAAGGCGAGACATTCCAGACTTAAAGAGAAAACACCCAAGGGGCCGAGGGAGTCCTGCTGTACACATACTCATTCAACACGTCTCATGCTTTTCCTCCATCTGTCTCCTTTTCTGTGAACAGACAGAAAAAGAGAGAGAACCTTACCGTTTGGCGTGTGGCAGGTTCGGTTTTCATGCTCATGTCAGCATCAGTCTGTATGATTTATGGCGAAACATGACCACCGGTGGTTAATAAGCTTAGCGTTATCCGCTGGGAGCCAAGCACAGCGCCAGGGCAAGACCAGGCCAAGACCGAGCCAGGGGAGGAGGGAGGTTTCCCAGAGCGCCATCCATTCTCACAGTCAAGCTGTCAATCACACTCAGCAGGGAACACACAGGGGGCGGGGTCTTATAAATTGGAGGTGGAGTAAGGGAAACACTGAAGGAGTGCAGACCCTGGGTGTTACAATTCAGAATGATTGACAGCTTCACCACAGGGCTTGAGCAGGGTGTGTTTGGTTCAAGTGGTTTGTGTTTGTGTGTGTGTGTCTGCCTTACTGACTGTGTTAACATGCTGTGATACACACCTGTCAATCATTCAAACAAACAATGACCAGCAGGGGTCTTTTTCTTTCTCTCACACACAGGCCAGGAAAATTCACTTCCACCTCATTCTTGACAATTAGTTGAATTAGTAAATGAATCTGGCTGGTATGTGTGTGGGTGTGTGTGTTTGTGCAGACCCAAATATTTAATTTTATAAAATGCATTCTGGTATTGTTTAGCCTATATATTTTAAAATATTGACTACAGTTTTTTTTTTTTTTTTTACAAAAAGCTTAATAATGTGAAGCAACTTAAATCACAAAAGCCTATTATCCACTGTAAAAAATATATATATTTTTTTCTTATTTGACATTTAATATTTTTCTTGATTGTTTTCTCCATTTTAATATCCAGAAATTGTAATACTTTGAGTAGCTGAATATTCTTATAAAAAAGAGTGACATAAATGTTCATGAAAAATAATAAAATCTAAATGAAGTATGTGTATAATGTATCTTAATAAATTAGATTATGAAAATGATTTTTTTTTGTAATTTAATTCWAAAAGTGAAACTCATATATTGTAGATTAATTAGCAATAAAGTGAAATAAGCCCTTTTGTTTTCATTTCAATGATTATTGCTCATGAAAATCAAACATCCAGTATATCAAAATATTAGAATATTTTAGTTTGAGTTTCAATAAATTACTATTCATACAGTATACAAACCCCTTGGTCAAGAGCAGTACATGAAACCACACGTCTAGGGAAGACTGTTGAAGACATTGTCCAGAAGCTGATCATTTACACCCTCCACAAGGACTGTAAGCCACAGTCAAAGCATATTCATGGACAGTTGAATGTCCATGAAGGGAAAAGTATGGGAGGAAAAGCCAGTTCAAGAACTTGGGAGAACTTCATTAAGTTCTCCCAAGTTCTTTTTTCCACAGTCGGATGAATTGGGGTGCAATGTCATCTGCTGGGGTTGATTCCCTGTGGCTTGTCAAGTCCAAAGTCAAAACAGGCAGGAGATTTTTAAAGCACTTCATACTTCTTTATACTGACAAGCTTTATAGAGATTCCAGTTTCGTTTTCCAGCAGGACTTAGCACCTGCCCATAGTGCCAAAACTATCACAAAGTTGCTGACCATGATGTTACTTCGCTTGATTGGCCAGCCAACTTCCCTGACATGTATCCCTTCGAGAACCCCCTTGAATTTAGTAATGCCACAGGTTGACGAACTCCATGCTGCATTGATGCAGTAATTTGTGCTAAAAAGAGTACTGAGTACAAAAATTAACATACTTTTTAAAAGTTTCACATTTCTGTATGGAACAACAAGTTTGATTATTCTGATATTTTTTTTCTCCTGAGCTGTAATCGAAAAAACGAAAATAGAAATATATCAATTACATGTAATGAATCTAGAGTATATGAGAKTATCACTTTTTAAATCAAATTATAAAAATCTTTTCCATGATATTTAGATTTATTGAAATGCACTGGGTTAGGGTTAGCTATGTATAGCTATGAATATAGTTTAAACTGGCAGCCCATTGCTCTTTCTTTCACCTCTTGATATTTCACACATAAATCTCAACATTATAATTTTGTCAATGACTCACTGTGAAAAAGTCTGATTAGCGGGTGTCGTCTATATACCTAACATACCACAGTGAGAACTCACAGTAAGGGGTGTGTGCGGATGTGTTGGGCTCAAGAGAGGAGAAACTGAGCACACCCATATAAGACATGTAACAAGTGTTTGTCCTTGCATGTGAGAACAATTGTGCCTAAAATCCTGTGTTTGTGTATGTCTGCAGACAGCCAGAATTTCTGAATAAGATCAAAGCATGGTTGATTTATTGGATGGCATGTCTGAGACACACAAATGACTTATTTAAGTCAGCAGAATTTTTTGCTTAAACACTGTTAATGTGAACGTGACTGAATCATTGTTATGGTTCTTGTTTTGTCTCAAGCCCTTGTTTAAAATCCTCGAGTCAAATGAATGTCTTTAGTCCCTTAGTCAAATCTTGTTCTAGTCAGCACAATCACCTCATCAATCTTGAGTCTTAATATGTTCACAATGTCACTTTTAACCCCATAACCTCTGACCACTGATTCATGCCAAGMCTTAACAACAGGTATCACAAAGTCATCAAAATTGTGGATTCCTGCAACAGCATGTATTATGTGATTCAGATGCCTGAACACCCGGGTTTGGGAAACATCATTGCTAAAGTCAGCACTTTTTTTCAAAAGAAGAATGTTTCATTCTTAAAATGAAAAGGTCTTTGGGTGGTGCACCTGCAGCTGACTGTTGGGCCTGAATAAAACAGAGGTTGCTTGCGTCAGAAATATCAAGGTATGCAATGTAAAATCTTTGCCAATTCAAATATGCAGAAATAAAAGTATAAAGAGCATGACCTGCAGTTGACTATTGAATTGAATATTGAATATTGAAACCCATGAATTAGTAGTCACTTATATCATTTTGAATCACAGCCCATACCCGTCCAAAGAAGTAATCACCATTCCATTAAAAGTCTACTTTAAATATTATGTCAATCAATTATTAAGTAGATGACAGATACAACCTCATTGTAATTAAACTGGTAAACATACAGGTACTTAGCAAAAATGCATTTWTCAGATTTGCAAATGGTAGTTTATATACTTTATTACAAATATTAGCATTGAATATACAACAGTATTGGATTATCCATGTAGGGCACAATGTGCTTTATTATTTTGTAATATACAGAATTTTATTATTCTGTATTCCGTATTRTCTATATACAATTGTACATTTATAATATATAATTGTTTATAGATAATACAGAATATACAGAATAATAAAGTTTATAGATTTGAAATGATTATAAGCAGTAATACTTATAATCAATTAGCCTAACAGTGTAGTGTAACATTCAGCATAGTAATGACTCTCATAAAGAAGTCTTGTGACTTGGATGGAAGGAGTCTCTGATGATGCTGCAGTCATCTACTGTAATTACGTTTTTCAAGCTGGGCACTGACGATGTTTTGCATGGAATTCATCACCATTTGCAGGAGTTTTTTTCCCCAGACACTGTGCTATACCACACACTCTGTTAATGTGACAGAGTTGTTCAAGATGTTCTCAATGGTGCAGTGATACAAGCTTGTTAGGAACTTGGAAGACCACGGCAATATATTTAGGAGATATTGTTTCTCAGGATGTAACTGTTCATCAGGATGTAAAGGTGCTGTTGCTCCTTGTGTGTTATGAAGCCAGGACATATCCTCATAGATGTGGAACCACCTCGCAAGAACGTGGAGCTGGTTCCCCTTCATCCCCATTGATGCTGGTTCCCCTTCATTCCCATTGACTCTACTTATTTAGTATTTAGTGTCTGCTGCTTTTTGATTTTTGGAAGTCTATCCGACTTGCATAAACAGTAATATGCCCAAACTTGTTATAACCTATCAAAGCGTTGSGGTCATGGTACCGTAAAGGATATTGTTGTACCAAATGTGGCCCATGTTTAATATCATTTCCCCCTGCAAATCATTCACCAAATAATCACGAGTCTGAATGATGTGCCTGATCCTCTGACTCTACTTATATCTTCAACTGTCTTTACCTTCTCCTGGATCTTTACATGTGCTTCACCTGTGTTTCACCTGCACTGTACCTCTGTATTTAGTTTCACCTGTGTTTTACCTGTATTGTACCAATGTCTTTACCTGGATCTGCTTCTGTCTCTTTGTGCATCTATAATTATTCATGCATTATTTTATTTCAAATTCTCCACCGATACCACCTGCTGTCTGAACCTCTTTCTTCATTTCCATAGATTCATGTGTCTATATCACCTATAACTCAATTCAATATTACCAGTATACTAATCATTGGCCAAATCATCTGTCATCATCTGCACCTGTTTCTCATTGATTCATGCCTTAAGTTAGATGGTTTTATTATTTAATGAGTCATAGGTCACAAACAAATCATATTCCTCAGAAAATGGTCAGGTACAGGGGATGGACTAAAAAAGACAAAAACGTCCATCAGAAAGGCTAGAAAACTGTTACTCAAGGCTACATTAAAAATACAAGAAAGTCTGGCTCTTTGGAAGAAATGTGGGCTGACTCAGGACTTTTGCACAGTACTGTATGTGTCTATGTCTCTATTTGTTCCTGCACTTTTACCTCTGTCTACCTGTCTCAYCCCTCAGCTCACAGACTTTAATTATGCTTATTATTAATTACAAGCAATTATGCCACACTTTTCCCTGCCTAAAGGCATTTCTTTACGTTTTGTCTCTTTCTGCTATGCCTGATTTAATAGCCATTAGTGGAAAATTCATATATATAATTGTTTATGTAAAAAAAAAAATATATATATATATATATATTTGTGGAAGAAAAAAAAGATCCAGAGGGTTTTTTTTAGCTTCTTATTTACAAGGGATGAGACTGCTATATTGACATAGAGTATCTCTTGCTTAGTTTAAATTTCACTTTGCTAAAAGACAGATTGGAAAACAAATCTCTGATTAACTTTTATCCCAGGTTTATCTTTATCTCTAATGCCACCATGTTTCTGTATATCTAATTATACAGTACTTGTCTTAAGTACACGGTGCACAGCAAGGCTGTTTACATGCTAACACACTCATTCTCATTTTAATCCCTGAGGACCTTCCACAGACCTAATGATTAATGTATCTAAATAATGCTATGCTAAACCTAATCTAAACATTTACCTCAGTTACCAAATGTAAATRATTTAACTGTTTAGTTTCAAATAAAAGCTGTAAACACTGTTATTTAAATATTTATTGCCCCCTAAAGGTCAATAGATTTTTGTGTTCAAACTATTTATTTTGACAAGTGAGAGGAGCTAATAATCTAGATTAGATAAACATTTACTCAGGTTAATTTGGCTTGTCCTAGCTAGGATGCTTGCATGCTAATGGATAACTTATATGAATTGTATATTTGGGTGTGAATGTGAGGGTTCTTTTCCCTAATGGCCTATTTCATCTCACCCCAATGATTTTCAATGGGATTGAGATCAGGACTCATTGCTGGCCATCTTAAAACAGCCCCCCCCCCCTTTCTGCCATTCCTGCATGCTTTTCGATGTGTGCTTTGGGCCTTGTCTTGCTGAGGAACTCATGTTCTTAAAGCTCCATTTTGGTTTCATCTGTCTACAGTTTGTGGCTTGTCCAGGTACTCTTTGGAAAAGAACAGTCATTCTATTCTACAGTATGTCTTTTCTTCAGCAATGTTGTCTTCGTTGGCCTTCAGCCATTAAGCCCCCTGGTTTAGTTTCCGGCATATAATAGTTGTTTAAACCATGACCCCAGACTGGTCCAGGCTGGCCTTCAGATCTTTGGATGTTAAAGATCTTCTGGATGTTTTTTTCCACCATTTGCACCAACCTTCGAAGAGTTGTCAATTTTTCTCTTTCCCCAACATCCAGGGAGACTCTTGACAGTTAGTAGCTAATTAAATCTCTTCATTGGCTACTTGTTTCATACTTATGACATTGGGACTGACTATTTATTATAGGTGATTCTCATTTATGATTCCCCATAGGTGAATCCAAACACATTTACATTCTGATTTATAGTCCCAATACCAGTTTTACAGCAACCTTTCAGTTTTTATATCTTTTCTCCCAATGTTTTTTGTTTTAAATTGTTGTTTACCATTAGCTCTTTTGTATCAAACACCAGTTCTCTTATAGTTTTCTTATAGAAAAAAAGKCTGTTTCACTTGATAATTTTTTTTCAGGAGATATTCCACATTGTGTACTTAAACTTTATGGGTGCAAATAATGTTGAGCAGAACTTGGCAAAAGAATCGTACATAACTGTAGCTGAGTGAAAATTTCATGTCTTCATATGAAGACATTCTGATCTTGAAAGGATACATGTTAGACTGTGTGTTTCTTCATGTCCAAGGTATTGTCCTGTTAGTTAGCTCATGTGGTTTCCTCCCACCTATCAAAACCATAGCAATAGGTACAGTAGAGAAAGATTAATTTGCGCGATGTGTGAAAAGGAATGTGTAAAAGTGTGCATGGTGCACATAGTGTAATGAACTGGTATCACATCCAGTGTGTATTTCTGACTCATGCCCAGTACACCATGAACCTCACCAGGATAAAGTGGCTACTGAAAATAAATGAAGGAAAGAGATATATTATATCAGTGCTGCTTATGTTTCTAATTCTCATGCAAAAGCTAGTTTCTACTATCTTTCACCGTGCAGAACAGTTCGGAACTGACATTGTTTTATAAACCAGCCCTGCTGAGTTCTCAAATCTTGTGGTTTTGATATTAAATTATTAAAGCTCTGGAAGCAAGACAGATTTTACAGGCTTATCTTATAGTATTGTACTGGTTGTACCATGTTATTGTTCCTCCATTGACTTGTACAATGTATTGGTGCTGCACATTAACATATGCTTAGCATTTATGAAAGGAATCTCCAGTGTCATCACTAAAAATGGATTAAATATATAATGCTATTTCTTTTGACATTTTGCTGTTGTATACAGTAAGAGCAGTAAAACAAGCCATCTTGGGGATTACTTTCTGCACATATCTATTAAATCAGGGGTGTTCAATCTTATCAGCAAAGAGCCAGCTTGGCTGTAACTTTTCTAGCCGAGAAGGAGCCTCGCTTCATACTTATCAAAATAGACTGAGCCCAATTGATTAAACAAGTGGAAGTGGCTCCATCAACCACACTCTGGCACTTTGTGGATAAGACCACTTACTGAACTTCCTTTCAGAGTGGAGGCGTTTTAATTTTTGCTAATAGCTAGACAATTATAGGTGATGAGTTTGTGTATGTTTGTATGGGTAAGCGGTCAGGGAGATGCTACTTCGCTACCAGTGGTGTTCCTCAGGGTTCAGTGCTCGGCCCCATGTTGTTTATATTGTATATGCTTCCTCTGGGCTGTGTCATCAGCCGGCATGAAATTGTAATTCATTGCTATGGAGATGATACTCAGGATAAAATCAACCTCCTCATCTACTCGGCCATCATCTACTTTGACCACCTGTTTGGAGGAGATAAAGTCAAGGATGAAGCAAAAATTCCTGCAGCCGAACAGCACTTAAGACTAAAGTTATTTTAGTAGTCACCCTACAACAGGTTAGGACATCTAACATCACTAGTATCACTTTTTCTGGTCAGGATATCCCATTGTCAACATTTGTTATAATGATCTCATTTGATCTATATCAAACATCTGTATCAAACATCTGTGTAAGACATCTTTCCTTCACCTTCACTGTGCCCAGCACTAACTTTTGCAGATGCAGGAAAGTTAGTCCATGAGTTTGTCTCCTCCAGGCGGGACTTCTGGAAAAATACTTCAAAAGCTGCAGTATATTCAAAACTGTGCTGCTAGGACCCTGGTGCGAGCGAATAAATATGACCATATTACGCCCATCCTTAAATCTCTTCATTGGCTACTTGTTTCATGGGGGCTGCCCCTCCCTATCTCAAAGAACTTATTACTTTACATACATCTACACACAACCTCTGCTCTGTCTCAGTACATCTGAAACCTCTGAAGACTAAGCTTCATACTATGGGAGATCAGGCTTTTTGCTCAGCAGAATTAAGGCGGTACAATGCTCTTCCAGAGTATCCGAGGATGCCACAGACTATTGATGATTTTACATCTGGTCTTTTTATCAGAGCTTTTGGGTTGAAATCATTGAATTTTGAGATTTGCTTCAAATATAAAGTGCATTATAAATAAAATTTTTATTATTAGGGCTTATTGGCAGTTGGGGTATTTGTCCCCATGGAGWAAATAGCAAAACAGTCCATATTATATGACACTCAGTAATGTCACTCTAAAAAGTAATAATTAACATTCTTGTCTTACATCCAATTCAGTTCAATTTTATTTATATAGCGCTTTTTACAATAGTCATTGTCTCAAAGCAGCTTCAAAAAAAATGAAAAGAAAATGTATGACAGTGTGTAGGAGTGAGAAAAAACACATTCACATTCATCCACATTCATCCACATCCTTTGCCCTAAATTTAAACATCTTTCATTGGTTTATGACATTACATTGAAAAGCATGCATTAACAATGTCTGTTAATTAGCCGACCCATTATAATTAATGTATGGGTTTTAAAGGATTGTCATTATCCAATGAAATCCTTGTTTTAATTTTAAACTGTGCAGAAAACTCAATTGTGAACAAGTCCCAAAGTTTCCAAACCTTTAGTTTGCTACAGTATATCTTTTTTCTCTCTCCTCCAAATGTTTAACCTAATGCAATATCCATGCATTGAATCATTGGTTCTCTTGATTAATCTAACAGAATACTTTAAAAGATATGTTAAACATTTGTGCTCACTTATTTTTAGCAGCCTAAAAAAACCCTAAAAACTTTTGATGAGTTGGACATTATCAAAAGTTGATATTTTGATGACTGTTAATGAAGAGATCCATCTGGTTGATACACATCACATGATTTTACAGAACCTCAGGTCACCACAATCAGAGAAGTCCTTCTGGGATTCTCTCGTTTCAGCAGAAAACAAGAGAAAGCTTTATACCTTTTTTTTTTCTGATGTCCACTGACAGCCTGTCTGAGAGCAGGTGAGGAATGTGTGCATAGCAGTTATCTTGACTCACGTCCATCTGTTCTTTACTACTCTGGGAATACAGAGTTGCTTTAAGTCTCAGTTTCTCCATGCAGCATTTATTTGAACCTTAAATAAAATCCACCTTTTTATATAATTTACTGGATCGAACCAAATTCCTAGAAAGAAAAAACATAGAGAAAATTATTTCTGGTCTTATTAATTAACTGACAGGTTGACAATAAGGCAATGTTTAAACATGACTGGACTAAAAGAATGTGTTTATGTTCCTCACATCAATTTCAAAATAGACATGTCTCATCTGATAATTTCCATCGCATTAGTCAAGTGGTAAAGTGAAATGCCAGTGCAAAAAAAAAAAAGAGTCTTATTTGTAGCCTACAGCTTGAGACAGCACCGATCCAATAGACAGAATTTGAAAATGGCTGACAGCAGGAAATCTAATGTAAACTGATTTTAAAGTAAATATATTAGATATTGAATCTAGTAAAATTGGCAAGGATTGCAGTTGGTGCAAAATAGAAATTTATTTTATAAATTTAAAAGTTTACATTTAAGGACACTTTGTGCTGCATTTTGTTAAGATTGATCTGGAAATAATTCTACTTCTTCGTATTTCATATTCACAATATTTAAATGTGGCGGCAGAGTGGCAAAGTGGTTAGCACTGTCACCTTGCACCTCCAGGGTCCAGGTTCGACAGGTTGCAACTCCTCAGGGTTTGTGTGCATGTTCTCCCCGTGCTTGGTGTGGTTCCTACACGTACTTCAGTTTAACCCACAAAGAGTCCAAAGACATTCAGATTAGGCTAATTGGCRTCTCCAAATTACCTGAATTTTGACCAGAGGTCCTACCATGGTTGTAAAAATGAGAATAAATACAATTGTCACCATTGGCCTCCATGGTCCCTAGTTGGACTACAGAGGTTCCTAGATGAATGATGGATGGATATTTAAAGGTGTCATATATTACTATTTCTTCAAGAAGTTAACACAGATTTCAGAGTGCCACCYCCCCCAAACTATGTGTGTTAATGTTCCAGCTGACATACCCCTCAGATAATGCATATTTTCACACATCAACCCATTTAATTGTCTATGTAAAGAGATCCTGCTATGCTACTGATAAGCCCACCTCTCTGCTTGAGAACATCAGAGTTGAGCAACAAGCCACATTAGGAGGATCCTCTTATATGAGGTCACATTAGAGGGGAAATCTAATTGGGTTGTTTAAGCCCTGGTCAATACAAAGKTTGAAAAAGGACAAAAAGGCTGGGAATGTTTTGTTTTGTGTATACATACAGTACATACTGGGGAGAATAGTGAATTTTGCATAATATGTCCCTTTTAAAATGTAAGTGATTTTTATGTGAAAAAGTCTTTTTAAAGCCTTTTTTTAAACTGCAGTTTAAATGATATGTTTTTTTTTAAATRGTAGTTTTTAAAGAAAACAATATTGGATAAATATTGGCTGATAATCTGGCTATCGGTATCGGGGAAAGAAAAACTGGTGTCACGCCATCTCTATTTATAAGCCAATGTTTATTCATTAAAATCATTGAAAGATGCTTCCTAATGTCTCAGGACAGAAACTACGCACGGTACACTTTATCACCTTAAATAACCTCTTCCCCTCTTCTAACCTTTTATATAACCTTTTGTGTTGTATCATTTTCTCAACCTACAATTAAAATACTTGACAGAAGTGTGTCATTACCGTGTCAGATTCAGGTGATGCCGCAGGGTGGAGAAATCAGGCAAGTCTTCCTGAAGTAATCTGTTGTTTCATGCTATCAGTATGTTTCTTTCCCGAGGCACACATCAATGGGCTGCCGTACAGCACGTACACTTTATGGCACAATTACCCACAGTGAACCTTTCCTCCATAACACATCTCTGCAAAGGACTTTTTTAACATCTTTTTCCTCATAATTTATCTTCTTCTTCTTCTAAATAAAAATATTTATTTATTTATTTATTTATTTATTTATTGTTATGATTTTTTTTTTTGGCAAATGATGCCATTTATGTCTTCCTGCTGTACAGAAAATGCTATCATGACTAGCACACAGAATATGCCAGTAAAGCACTTGCATGACTGGGATGAGGACTTAACAGTAAGGTGAAGCCTGCAAGCCTTAATTTAGGTTCTAAGAATATGAACAATACAGACTTAACATTTAGATACAATTCTCAGATCATTTTGATCAAAATATTAATTTTAGATAAAAAAGATTTCTTTTTTAATCTGTGAATCATTAGCACACATGAAGGTGGTATGATGGTGCACTGGTTAGCGCTATCGCCTTGCATTTCTTGGGACCAGGTTCGATTCCCACCTCAAGTCTGTGTGTGTGTAGAGTTTACAGCCTTTCATTGGGGTACTATGGTTTCCTCCCACAATCCAAAGACATGCAGACTGTTTCAGAGGCTGCATCTCCACTGTTACTAAAATGTACAGTATCAGTCACCTGTGGAGACAGCATACGGAATGTTCATTAAAATGCATGCATTTCTGCCTGAACGCCATTTCCTCACTACTCATAAACAGTTAGGACACCTCCAGAGCTCTCGTACATGTTTGTCGGAGATGGGAGTAATTTTCAATTATAAGAATTTTAATAAATAGCTCTTAATCCTACTCCTAAAGCTAGGACCAAAATGGCATCATTCTGAGAATTTYTGCCCACTTAGGAGCGATTACCTACTCTGAAATACTTCCACGACCCTGTATAYGGGATAAAGCGGTATAGACTATAATGACGATGAGCAAGCATGCGTAATTGATCAACTCTCTAATATTTACTCTCTGATCCACTCTCTAAAAATTACTCTCTGTTTTTACACTACACATGATTGCTTGTTCAGTTTTCACATTACCATTTGTCTTCCATACCTGAGTAACCTTGTGTATTCACACACTCCGAAACTGTAGGTGGCAGTATTCACTAAATTGATGCGATTCACCAAAAATGACCAAGAAGAAAGCCGGTTGAACAGAGTTGACCTTTGTTCTATGCCTGATATTGATATTTGATTTTTCACATTYTTTCCTAATTTAACAGCTAGGCCATGCAGTTTAGTGGATGAGATTGACTCATGTTGTGCACAKGCGCWTTTCAAATAAGACAGGCCGCATTAGTGACGTCACATTATGAATAACGGCACTTAAATTTTTGGCACAGTTAGAGATTTTATACCAGATTCAAATCATACCTKAGTACAATGCACGTCTGTGTCTGGGCGCGGTACAAAATGTTCCAGCTAAACCCTATACGACTTTGGGGATCAARGCCCTAGTCCGAAACCAGCCTCAGTGGTTAAGAAGATGTTTCACATCCTTTCAACAAGTCTACAGCATGTGTCCAGCATGACTCTTTGGTTTGCACAACTTGGGACCTCTGGTGATTAAACAGTGCAACTGCATTAAATGCATAATTAACAGAAGGTAAATTTCATATTTCCAAAATGCAGATTATCACATTTTTAATGTATTGTTACACCCTTGCATTCTAGTAATGATTTGTGGTTCATGGTTACCTAATTCCAAAGCTTTTCTGATTAATCATTCAGAATTGTCAGTGTCATTCCAAATTTGTAGACAGGAGGTGGTAAAAAAGGGAAGAAAATAGTGTCAAAAACTAATTAAGTTTGCTTTTGCAGTATACAATTTACTTGTTAGTGTTAAATGAACAACSATCACACAACATTTTTGWRGTAGCCTATACAGTAGTTCCCCTCTGTACGSTCTGTATGAATTGCACAGAATTTACTTTTGGATGTAAATTGAGTGTGTTACTGTAAATGGAAGGGTAGCATCCCCGGCTATATATAATAATAATAATAATAATAATAATAATAATAATAATAATAATAATAATAATAATAATAATAATTATTATTATTATTATTAAATTATGCAGGAGTGGAAATAAGAGACACAGATCTATTGTATTACGATTATACTATATTTAATTCTTAACAGCAGCTGTTAGTTCTGCTTGATCTGTGCATAATCTATAGTTTATTATTGATAATTAAGCAAAAYTTAACTCTTTATGCTTAGCCTGAACAGCATCTTAAAAATGGATAACAAYAAACAGAAAAAGTAACAAACAGAATTGGCATTAAATGCCATGTTACACCAACAAGCAGCRCTGTTTTAACGTCTGCCTAAATACAATGAAGTTAATTCATACTTCTGTGTGTGCTCAGCAAAGAGAGGAATGATGCAAAACAATATATTTGTGGTGAAACACAATAAAGTTGTGCCCAAAGCAGATGGGAAGATCCACCCTGGGGTATTAAAAGTGTTCAGGAATCCTCTTGAAGACATGAGCAAGCAWGCTGGGGCTCATTTAAACACACACACATACACATCCAAACAACATTATTGGAAAATGATATAAAAGTTGTGTATATATAGGCTGCCCCCCCAACCCAACCCACACCCACACCCACACACACACACACCCACACACACACACACACACACACACACACACACACACACACACACACACACACACACACACACATGCAAAGTGAATACCCCCATGCAGATGTTTGTGGATGATCAAGGTTTCTACAAAACACTGACTCTGTTGTATAAGACAAAATGATTATGCCCTTTAAAAAGCAGATTCAAACCTTTCTCACAGAGTCTGTGTGTCCATGCATGTGGGTGTACTCGAATCCAGGTCTCTTTGGCAAGTCGAGTCAGTAAACAGATTTATGAAGCATCTGTAATTGTGAAATAATGACTAACCATACTTCATTTAACTGAAACAACTTTTAAAAGCTTTRTGTTGATTTAAATACTATTTTCTAATGCTATGTATTGCAGATGTAGTCAAAACATGTATTTTCTAAAATATCCTGARAGTGAAATTTAAGCTCAGACAGAATTAAGAATTAAATTCATGGTCACAGGTGCCTTGKATGGGTGTTGTTGTAGTTTATYCTGAAAATGCTTTTATTCCAAAGGATTTGAGTAAAAACGTAGCACAGAGCTGTTGTATGCTTTTCCCACCGCTGGTTTCCAAAACAGGTTAGAACATAATCAGATACGGGAGTT
>QMIH01001478.1:76354-86588 GCA_003987875.1 Clarias batrachus
ACACACACACACACACACACACACACACACACACAATTATACTAAGTTCAGTTTCATAGACTGACTCTTAGACAGGATGGTACATAGACAGACGCCCACTTAACATACATATTTCTATTTGGTTTAGGCAGTCAGTAGTGTGTGTGTATGTGTGTGTGTTACTCTCCCTCTTGACCTCTCAGTTTTGCATTGTACTGCATCACAAACGTCAGTGGAAGTGGTATATTTGCATAATAGTTCTGGTGTTGTTTTGAACAGGTTCCAGGGCGAAGGTTGGAATTCAAGCGGCCATCAGTCTTATTATAATCAATAGAGCAGAGATTAATATTTATGCCTTAAAAAACCTTACAGGTTTAACAAAGATCCATGGTCCTTAACATTGAGAGTAAGTTTAGATGTTAGGCCCTTGTAAGGCCACATTATTCGATAGATTAGATACTATTACTTAGGCCGGGCTTTATTCATTTTTTGGATAGCTCCAGCGCAGCCTAGTGAGAGAGAATGTTTGGTGTTATGGGAAAATGACAGAAAATTAACATAAGAAAATGTGTCTTGTCTAACTAGGAGGTGTGTGTGGACACCTGACCATCACACCCATATGTGTTTGTTGTGCATCCCATTCCAAATTTAGTTCCCCTTTTCTCTTACAATATGCTCCACTCTTCTGGGAAGGCATTCCACTACATTGTGGAAAAGAGCTTTGGGGATTTGTGTTCTTTTAGACACAAGAGCACTAGTGAGGTCAGGTACTGATGTTCAATGAGGAGATTCCAGTTCCAGTTCATTCCAAAGGTTATCAGTGGTCTTGAGTTGGTCGGTGAACTGTGCAGGACAATTGAGCTCATCCATGCCAACAAAAGTTTTCATGGAGCTCACTTTGTATACAAGGGCAACCTCATACCAGAACAGGTTTGGGCCTCTTAGTTTCGGTAAAATGGATACACACAAAGACATTCCATACAATGGTGCGCTTCAAACTTTCCGCAACAGTTGTAGGGAAGAACCACATGGATGTGATGCTCAGGTGACCCAAAACCATTGGCCACATAGTGTAGAAGTAATGGAGCCTACAAATGTTCAGAATGTACAGTTCAGAAAGAGGCTAGGTGGTAATTGTGGTGCTGCAAGCTGTTGCTTTTGGAGCAAGACCCTTAAGGACTCTGTATTTTGGCAGTGGAGTTGACCTGAAATTGACTTGACCTGACCTGACTTTGGGGTTTTCCATTAGGAAGGCATAGAGAGAGATGACAGAGGGAGTTATATTAATGCTGTGAATTAAAGCTTCCTCATTAGGAAATTGCTGCTATAATTGTCTATCAATGAACACAATTTTTTTTCCTGTAATACAGTATATTGAATTATTATATATATCATGTTTCATGCTAGTGTGGCATCATTAGAAGGGCCAGTGGGCAAGTACGTGTGGCATCCTCTCGCTTTTGTTTAGGTATTTGGGATAAGAGGCAAGACTCGTGGATACACAAAATGTACCTTTGAACAGCAGTAAAGACGTGGAATACATACATAACGTCAACACCCTGAACTCCCTCAGCCTGTCAGATGGACTTCAACTGAAAGGGTGAATACCACAGCTTTGGTAATCATGTCCAAATCCAGTGCTACTGTACATTTCCTATACAATCATTTTGGAATTTGACAAAGAGCCAGGATCTAAAACAGGAAAATCCAAAGTTCTGTAGTGCATGTGCTGATCATAATAAGTTCTTTTTGAAGGCACTTTCCTGCTTATGTGAGCTCGTCATTCTCTACCATTCCACTGGCCATCTTTATCACCTTACGAACTTGTGATTGCAAAGACACCAATAGACTCGGATGTGACTTTGCTATTATTCCAGAATCCATTACCGAAAATGTATTGACTTGAATGTCAATAGTTCTCTCCCATGACACTGGACTAGATCTGTCAATGATAACCATATAGCAAGTAAGCCTATTAATCTTAGACTTGTTTGTGGAAGCAAATCTGACTACACATACCAAGTAGTTGGGTAGCAATGCCTGTGCACACACAGTTCATGAAAAGAGTTTCAGAATTTGTCTTCTATTCAGGTCATACATGATATATCATGTCTGCTTACTGTATATACAAAACCACCTTCCAGTGTAGTCAGTATAGTACTAATGATTCAGTATAGGCTTATGTGGGCCAGAAAACTGTCAAATTATTCTTTTTTACTGTTTTTTTAGAAATAATGTACAGAAACTCACAAAAAGGTCATTGATCAGCTTCTGCCTACATTTGAGTTTTTTAGGGATCGATATAATTATTAAGCTTCTTTGCATCCCAAATAGGTTTCCGCTAGGAGTCAAGTAATGAGCAAGCCCAGTCCAGTCCCTCAGGCTGTGCAATCACCATGATGGATGTTTTGTTTGCAAATGTCTGTAATCTAAAAATGTCATTCAGTTTTTCATTTTATTTGTGGATTCTATTTTCTTCAGTTAATTGCAGACATACACAAAGTCTTAGACCCACAAAGAAAACACAAATCGCTCAACTTCTTCTTCTTCTTCTTCTTTTTTTTTTTTTAATCTGATTGCTGTTTATCTCCAAAACCCACACCTAGCCTAAATATATGTTCATACGGGCCCTTCGTGACTGGACACTTATCTTCAATAGATGCTCACCTCTGCCAAAAACACAGTGTTTTTTTTTTAGGCAGCTGTAATACAGTACATCTCAATCTAGCTATGTCTTATTTTTAAGTTCACGTACACACCAAATCTTTGCCTTTTGTTAGGGAACATACACACTTACATATCTAGCTCTACTGTACTTCTAGATGAAAGAAACTGCAGCAGCTTGTGAAAAATATGACAGCATAGTATAATCCTATAATTCTCTAATTCTATAAAATCTGTTTGCTGATCACCTGATACTTCACTAATCTACTGACTTGGATTGGTTTTGTCCCTTTTATATTTATTTATCTTTGTTTCAGTCAAACTTCAACTTTTGCACTAGTCAGAATTTGGCCAAACCAGCAAAACAAAACATGCATGTCTCAAATTTGGGTCAAAAATGTCTTTGGTCCATATTGTGTCTGAGTTATGGGTTCATCAGGGTTGAGTTGTGGCTGCGTTTTGACAGCTAGTTTTTGTGCTAGATGAAGGTGGTGAATGTGGGCTAGCACTCGGCCATCACTTATTTACTATACAGATTCTTCTGGTTCTGTGTGAAAGCACACAATATTTTTCTAAAACAGTGTCTTGCGCTGGCTTCTGGTAAAGTAACAAGGTTTCATTTTAAGCCAAAGAAAACTTTTTGTCTCTTGGAGCAAATTCCAGCCCTTTTTAAACGCTTGCTGTGGATTGCTGTTTAGGTGCAGAAATGAAGAAGAAGGTCAGTCTAAGTCCATCCATGTGGTCTTTTTGTGTGTGAGTGTGGGTGGTGTGGTGACTTTTTTGGGTACAATAGCACCTGTGTCACATTTATAGGCACAAACACATATACAGCTTTCTCTTACGCATCCTGGATGCAAAAAAAAAAAAAAAAAAGCTTTCTTTGTCTGTGTTTAGGTCCAGAAGCTAGGCGTGTCATTATGTTCTCCTTTATTTTTCTTCGCAAGCCTCTTTTGGTACAATCACTGCCATGTCCCATTTTTGCACTTCTTTAAGCTGTGTCTCGAAGAATGAGCTTTCATTTTCTATGAGGTTTTGGGTGCAGAATCAAGGCATTATGTTCTTCTTTGTGTCAATCAGTGCTTCCTCATCTGCCCCCCGCTGTTAACTTATTATGGATAAAGAAGGAAACCTGAAAATAAAAGGGGGACAGAGGTATGAAATAAAAAAAGAAAAATGAAAAGGAGGCCTCAGGAACCTGATCGTGGGTATGTGCCAGGGGTCTGGACCTTTGGGTATTAAGGATGGATTATTAAGGCCAGACAAGGGAGCGGAGTGTGAGTTGCGCAGTAGGAGAGACGGAGGAAGAGATTCTAAGGCGGAATGAATGAACGAGGCGGTTAAGGTCAACCAAGAATGAGTGAAGAGAATGAGAAAGAGAGAACACATTCTTTAGGAGGACAAGTGAAAGACAGGGCAGAGTGTGTCAAAGACAAGTTGAACGGGTAATATTGAGGTAAGTATAAGGACATGTCAAACACACTCAAATGCTACACACATATTCCAATACATTCTTGCCTTCTTATACAAACCCAAACTACAGCGCGTTTTTATATTAATGTTTTTGTTACTTTAATCAAAATATTGCTCATTTTTATTTGCAGAACAAAGTCCTCTAATTAATCTTTAAACAGTACCTATTATGCAAAATAAATTTTTTAGTCATTTTTACACATTCAGATGGGTCTCCAGTATGTATATGTCCAAACCCAAAAAAATCTCTGTTTTTCGTTGTTATATTGGCTGGGACGTAAATAAGCCAATTAGATTTTTCTCTAACGTGACCTCATATAAGAAGATTCCCTCAGCTGGTTATCGCTCAGCTCTACAAATCTCTGGCAGGGCGTGGCTCAGCAATAGCTCATTTACATAGACCTTGAACTGGTGCATTTAGAGGAGGAAAGTTTGAGGTTAAAAGAAAACTGCATTATCTGTTGTAACGAGTCTTATTTTGTCTTCTTGTCTTATTAACTTCCAGAMGAAGGAAAAAAAAGGCTTTATAGCTGATTGTATTGCGAGTGAGAACAGGAACGAACTTGTCTCAGTATGTAATTCACTACATAAAGTTTCGCTGATGCGTAATATGTATAAAACACTCAACTCTTAACTATAATGCATTTCCGATCAGGAGGACTGAACAGCCTGGCTTTCTCTCTCATCACTTCCTCGTTCTGTACTTGCAGTAGAGATCCTGCGCACACTTTGACCTTCGACCTCTGTGCAGATAAGCCTCGTCTCTTTCATTCCGTCTCTCTTTCTCTTCCTCTCCTCTCCTCTTTTGCTGTCTGGAACACAGGACGTCTTCAAAGTGATGCGATGAAAGACGGAGCAGTGTCCTTTTTGACAGGAAACACAATAAAACGTCTGCAGTAGGACCACACACACACCCACGCTAACACACACACACACACACCCACGCACACAAATACACATACATGCAAAAACAACTTCTGCTGCTTATTCCTATAAGCCCAAGGCACAGACATGATTCACTGATATGTTCTCTTTTCAATAACCTTCGCAATTATATTTCCCTTTTTTTWAAAAAAAATTTGAACCTTTGTACATTTCCAGCTGCTACGTGCGTCACTCGGTAAAGCTGCACATTAGGGCTCATAATGGAGAGCATCAAAACAACAAAGACGAGTAAATTATCAGTGTTGTCGAGTGAGTCAGAGGCCCTCGTTACTCATTGTTCAGAACTTCAGCGGGCCTCGAGCGTGTGCGAGCTTGTGTGTCTGGGTAAACCTTAATTTTTTTATGGCCTGGAGGTGTGAATATTGCGGTAACCCTAATCAGAGGTCAAACACGTGGAAAACAGACAAGACTGTAAACAGGGCGTGGCATCAACAGTAGAGTTCAAAAGGGTAAATGTCCTGTTTATTAATCAGTTATGAAACATTTAGAAATGAATGAACACGAACTTCAAATCTGAATAATTATGTGTTTATTGGTGATTTACAGTCATAATCCACTTCAAAAATAAATAAACAAAGGAATAAATAAATAAAACATTTGCAACGTTATTTACTTACACTTGCAACTTTCACCATACATTTCTTTTTACGCATGGCTTTCATCTACTGTGATTTGCTCCATCCGATTTGTGCGTTAAGGGCATTTGTTCAGCAATGGTCCCATTACCATTATCCCATGAAGTCAACATGTCCCGACATCATCTCATCAAAATCATTCTTATTTCAAATTCCAACATTTCCCCAACGTCCCAACTGTTGCCAAATTGACGTCACCACAATGTTTTGACAACCAAAAAATTCCTGCAGGGTTTATACTGATGTTATTACTGCTTCCATGCAGTGTGAATTTAACTAATGATTTCTTACTTTCAAAATATGCAAAATCATTAGCTTTTTAATATCTGATGAAATACAATTCAGGACCATTTGTATATAAAAAAAAAACAACTATGTAAAACTCATAAGCAAGCATGCTCGCTCTGATTTAGTTTTTCTTTGCTCTGAAACATCTAAAAAGCAACACTACTAATGTGTAATGATACATTTTGTTTTGGTCAGGACTTCAACAGGACGCAACTTATCACATGTTTACTGATTTTAGGGCAAGAGAGAAAAATAAAGCAAAGACAAATGCTCCATCTAGTGGTGACTTCAGAGCATGCCAGGTCCAAGGATTAGGCAAGATGGCTATTTCACAGATATATACTGCCAAAACACAGTATTGGTGCTGATTAAAAAAAAAAAAAAAAGTTATACATGTCATATGGAAAAGGGGGGTGGTGGCTCAGGTGGCTAAGGCTAACGGTTGGTGATTTGAGGATCTGATCTGGGTTCGAGCTCCGTAGTTGGTGGATTGCCACACCCCATAAAATCCAACCATTACATGCAGAGCGGGTCCCAAACCCGGGTAGAAAAATGGGAAGAACATCTGGTGTAAAACATGTGCCTTGCTTGGAGCAGCCAAAAAAAAAAAACATATAATACAGAAAATATATGTGCCAAAAACTACTTCTGAAGTTTAGGCAACATGGACGTGACCAATCTTGCTTCTCTAAAAATTTAAAATTGCTAAATTCAGCTGTTCTGGAGAGATGATCTTACATGTGTCCCAAAAAAGGCCTTTTTTTCAGCTTCAAATGATAATAATTTAAAATACAAATCATTCGTATTTATTTGTGAGTATTGATACTAAAAGCATATGACCTTTGAAAATTGTTGCTTAGCCTTCCGGGTTTGGGTAAGAGGAAAAAATAGCATTTTGGAATAATACACACTTTCAGGTTTATGTCTTTTCATGTGAAATCTAAATTGACAAAGTTGAATGACAATCTGAATGACAATTAAGATCATTGAAAGATTAAAATTTTTGAAGATTGAAACTTATAACATAAAAATCGCATGAAATTGTATTTCGCTGATGTGTTTCTTTTTATCTGATAAAAATATAAATGTATAGGCATATTTACAAATAATGAAGCAAGGTTTGGGCGATAGGAAGCATAAAGTCTTGTTACATGAAGATATCTGAGACTTCACTTTTTCACCTAGGTGAAACACTTTTTAGCACCAAAACCATGCTTTGACTGATAGTAGTGTAGTTGTGAGTTTATAAATAAATAAATAAATCATAATAATAATAATAATAACAATAAAGGAGTGTAATGTGCTTGTCTGGTTTGTTTGTCTCAGGTTATGTTCAGGGCCGAATGAAGCAGATTGCAAACTTTCACAAACGCTTTTTCAAAAACGGGGTGAACTCATTCTGATACACTTCTTCCATATCTGATTTGCTCTTATACTTGATTACACACATAACCTTGAGTATTCCTGCACGAAAAGTCTGCCCTGCATGCTAACTGCTTCCGAAAAACATTCGTCGCTAATTAATGTGAGAAAGACCGTAGTGCAAGGGGCTCAGCAGACAAAGAGCCCAAGGCCGCCAACCCAGACACCACAGCACACCCCCGAGACTCTTGTGGAGTCATGTTCTTGGAGGGATAAAACTGTCCCAGTGGCACAAGGGAAACCTACACGATACTGGGCATAATGTTTCACATTGTAATGTTATGGATAATATTGTATAAATTAATTATGTAATAATAAATTGTAATGTTGTATAAACCCTTCTTTCACAGAACCCATAATTAAGTAATGTTTATATCCATGTTACATTCAAAGGAATCGTTTTTGACGTTGTATCACATATTTGTGTGTACTTGATTGGCCATGTTGTTTTGCATTAAGGCCGATAAGCTAATGTAGTTAACAATTAACTGTAGTGTAATATTTTTCGCAGCTTTTTTTTTTTTTTTTTCCAAGGAGCATTCAAGGCCAATCAGGACCAGGACAATTCTGTGATGAGAGTCTTAGAATGGTACAAACACTTTAAAGATGGTTGTATGTCCGTACGTACCTGGAGGAAACGCACCATGCACACACACAAACTCCAGAAACACATGACCTAGGCCAGATTTGAACCCCCAATCCTGAAGGTATGAATCAAGAGTGCTGACCACTAAGTCTCCATGCCACCACAAAATACAGGGTGGGTAAAAAAAAAAAAACAAACTAAAAGTAACTAAGCATTAGAAATTGGTAATAAAGTCCATATTTCTAATACAAATTTATTGAAACTAATTGTACATCTACATCATCATCATCATTTTTGAAGGAAGTCGTTTGGGATATTGCTGAGAACCTCCTGAATCCGTACCTCCAAGTCCTGGGAGGCACGAGGTTTTGTCCTGTACAYCTCCTTCTTAGCCCCACAGGAAAAAAATCACATGGAGTAAGATCTGGGCTTCTTGGAGGATATTCATGAGCCATCCCAGCCAACATCCTGGAAAATGCTGGTCGCATTCACAGTAAGAGCAAAATGGGGAGGGACTTGTTTTCATCAGAACTCCAGTGATACTACAAGTTCTATATCTCTGTATATTATAGGTTGAAAAAAAATATAATTTATATACCTATAAACTTGATTTTAATAATTTTTAACAGACAAAAAATTATTTTGGGTAGAGCAGACTCAAGTTTAAACCAAAGAAAAAATGTTTGTACAATGATCACATGGTGCAATGTACACCATATATAAAACTGTAGATCTTGACTGATAATTGACACAACAGTGACAGTTATAAAATCAAATATCATGTTAGTGTTTTCTCCCTTTAATTAATTTACACTCACACAATGCAATCAATCAATCAATCGTAAATAAGGCAAGATTTTACAATGCATCTCATTCAGTCATATGAATCCAGGCCAAATGAATGTTTGGCATTTAAACATTTACAGAATGGATGCTGAACAGATGAAAACGGAACTGAAAGTTTCGCTTACAGATTTACACACACATTAGGCACGGAAACAAAAAAGGTCAACACTGTCATGGCAAACACTGACAAAATAACACATTAGCATACAGTTTTTGGTTTTCTACACATTTCATGAGTATAGTTTTTAAGTCTGTCCAAGCTAAATAATATCTGTCGAGCTAAATAATATTATTAAATTTTATTAAGTTTAATCTGGAATTTAAATGAGATTTTAATATAAAGTGAAGTCCATGATTGGGATTAAGTCCATGAAACTCGATAAATAAATGCAACACAATTCAGATCAATTCTAAACCAGGCCATGGTGCACAAGTGCTCAATGTGCTTCTTTTTAGTCTATAAATTCAAATTATATCACGTGCTTGTGTGTCACGAAGGCACATCAAACATAACAATTTACATTTTGTATTTGAAAAATGCTTGGTTTTGCCACAGTTTCCAAACATCTGCAGGAAATTCTCATCCTGTGAGCAGAATTAYGGGACACAGTCTTTCGAACCCGGATTCCCTTCTGACTCAAACCCAGGAATATATAACTTTTGAAATGAAAACAGTACAAYATCATGGTTATAGTTAAATGATCTGGACATTCCCTAAACCAAGCACTATTATAAGTAAAAAAAAATACACTAACAATAAATAGTAAACAAACTGCAGAGCATTCTGACTTCCACTCACACAAGTTTAAAAGATATAGGTAGGTCAGTGTTGGGCAAGTGCTGAATATTAGCTCATGCTGCATAAGGAATGTTAAAGCAGTAGACCTGAAAATCCTTAAAAACCGGAATAAGGAATTAAAGGACACTTTTTTTGGTATTGCATCAAACCGATCTAAACAAAAACTGATTACTGTTTTCATCGCTACCTACAAAAAAGAAGACCAGTATATATAAAACATGAATGTACTATATGGACGTTTGTCATTTTGCCGAGCATCTCAATGATTAGTGGGAATCAGTATAAGATATAGGCGTGCTATTGTAAGTATTTTGGTTCTTAAGTTTACAAATATTAAATAAATTATATTCCTATCTCCCAGTGTCTGATCTGACCCAGACGTTCGTAAATGTAAAAGCTGATTAAAAGTTCTTTAAAAGAACCCACTGTATTATTCTAGGTAAGAAAGTGCTTAAGTTGGGTAACAATCGTAAGGACTGTATCCTTGCATAAATTAAAAAATTGTCAGTTAATGTCATCATGTGCACAGTGTGCTTAAGTCAAATGTCATCGTTTTACAAGTCCAGCATTTTAGGCAGCTTTGTATCAACAAGATATTAA
>QMIH01001478.1:97129-120510 GCA_003987875.1 Clarias batrachus
GCAAAACCTCTCAACTTTACAGGACGATGATTATGATGTTGTCATTATTAGCATGTTGAAAATTATGATGATGTCATTATTATCAAATGCCATTTATATACCCGAGTACCCTCCTGATTATGCGTGTATTTACTAATGCTACTCATTTGAAACACTTTTATTTTACCTTGTAAAAGTGTCAGTGAAACCGAGCCAAGTTGAAAGAGCATGATAGCTGAGTGAGTGTTTGTGGGAGAGGTTCAGCCTTTAGTGGGAGACTGCATCCATACCAGTATATTTTCATGTAACTATGGGAACGACAGCACCGCCTGATACTGTGCGCGCACGTGTGTATGTGTGTGTGTGTGGGAGCGAGCATAGTGAAGAGCTGCTGGAACAATTCCCCCTATTGCCTAACCGTCTCTCCACCCGTATCTATCTCATCTACATGTACTAAACAACAAAACGTTCCTGTGTAACACAAGCCACGCTAACATCACACGGTAACACGTGTCCGAACATCATGTGTTAAACTAACTTTTAGGCTTTAAGGAACTGGATACTAACCGCAGGGTAGCCTGAAATGAATCAAAGCAACTTTGATAGTAATTAACCCGAGAGGATCCACTCACTCTTCTGTGTTTGCTCTCTGGATAATAKTTTTTTAGTGCATACTTTTAAGCAGGTTTCACATCCTGGCTCCTCTCTACTGAGTATCGCTAAACTGATCTGGCTGTCAGTGAAATGTTTTCTCTTTTACACAGCCGGATAATTAACATGCATGGACGACTGGTGACCTTTTCAGGACCAGGAACATGCAGGTCTGTAAAGCAGTGATGTCGAGAGAAAATGACGAGAGAGGAGAGAACAGTGCAAACTCATAGCTGCAACATTCACCGCCCACTTGCTGACTTTTTATCGAGGACACGGACACCATATGTTCCATAAAACAGTTTGAAAAAGATACTGATCAGTCATTAGTCTAATTCTATTAGGCCTATTATTCACGCTTCATCAGTTGGATTTCAGGACACTAAAAATATATTTTAAACTCTTCCTGTGTGCCAGCTGGAGATCTTTCCACCCTTGAGTTGTCGTTTCAACGTTATGTTGAGGATTATATGGATGGAATACATCTATGAATGTATTACAAAACCTGGCTTTTAAAATGATCATTCTTAACAGAACTGATTCTAACAAGTTTAAACTGCATGCTCTGCTTAGACGAATAATCTGACTAATCTGAGCTATCCAAAAAAAAAAAAATGCATCATGTAAACTCCTCAGTCAGAACCGTTTGGCCATGTCAACCCTGACTGAAATGAACTTTCAGTGGAAATGAGAGGTTTGGTGTAAAACCTTTAATAGTCTACTCAGTAGATAAACAATAACAATGTAAACACATGAGCCGATCCTTTCCATTTATTCTTGTCGAAATAAATATAGAGCGTTTTCACAATAGAGCCCCGGGATAGTTTCTGAGAAAACTTGACCCCAGTCCAGTTCATTTTGATGAACGAGAACACAAGTGTTCTGGGCTCGGTCCGCTCCGCACAGATCAAATCAGATAAGAAAGCCGATCGTACCTGAGCATGAAAGTGGCCTGTTGTTTAGAACTCAACATCATCAGTGCTGTCTCTTTACTCGAAAAACTCTGTTCGTGTAGGACGCATCRATCTCATCTGCTGACCTACACAGCCATAGCTGATTAACTAGGAATGCATGCGAGAGCATTATGTTTGACATTTTTCCAGATGTAGCAATAATATTAGGCATAGTGTGAATATTGTCTTCCTCGTTCTCTTCTTCTCTTTATGTTTAATGGCAGTCGCAAACTGCGGAGGGTAAAAATATGCATGTGTAGCTGAGTATGGAGAAAAAAAGAATGTGAACACTGGCCAACGGGGAGCAATCGTTCCTGGCAAGGTACAAATCAATCGGGCCTAATGTGAAAATGTCCATATTCTTTTTGTGCATGTGGGCCACAAGTGGGGATAACATTAAGTGACTTGACAAGTTTCCAGGAGGGGAATTTTGCTTCGATTTTCCGATCTGTAAACTCAAAGGAAACAAACAACTCTCTCTCATCTGTGTTTACTTTGTCAAGGGAAATGTGCCAAATAGAAGATCGTTAAAGGCTTCTTAATGTATCAGAACTGATGTTGTTCCAAGAAGAGATGATTTCCTCCTTTAGTGCACCGATCGTTGTCCGCTGATTCTGATAGAGTACTCAAGTCACGTCAAGTAGGCTTTTATTGTCACTTCAACCATATACAGTTCGTACACAGTGAAATGAAACMACATTCCTCCAGGACCAAGGTGCTACATACAACAGAACTTTACAACAGAAACTAACAGAAACTAACTAGCTCACTAAGAAACCTAATTAGCTGGATAGCTGAGACAAGATAGATTGCCATTTTATCTACGTTTTTATACAAAAGAGAAAACATAAACTGCACGTGCAAATGTGCAAACAAGAGCGACAAAGTGACAGTGTGACAAACATGACATTTTAATACCCTGCGGTAATGAGGTGATGAGTTGAGGTAGTGYGAGTACTGACTGTCGAGTGGTGTTCTGTCTGGTTCTATTGTTTGTTTCGAAAGCATCTTGTGTCTGGAATAAAACACTAATATCAAAGTTCATTCAGTATAAGGAATAATGCTTATGATATAGATGTTCGAGCCACCCTGTACAGTATAGTCCAAAGTYMMATTAGCACATTGCGAAATCTTGCCAACTCTTCAGTTGCAAATCTGAAATTTGATTTTCTGGTTTCGAAAAAAACAGATTGCTCATTTTGCGATTGCTCTTTTGACTTCCCGTTCTTTGTCCTTTTAGTGCTACACAATTAATTGTATACAAATTGACATCACAATATGGACCTGTCATTAATTAATCACACATTGTCAGGAATTTATGTAGAGTTTGACAATAATTTCTCAAATTAAGTAGAAATTATTTCTTGAAAATGCTTTCTTGCCATTATTTGCTGTTAGGCTAGATAATAACTGTTAGAGTGAACTTCCAGCCACCTAACAAGGTATGACCACAAATCAATCCTTGCTATCCAATATYAACCAAATGAGGATGTGTTTCCTGTTGAGTCTGGTTTCTCTCAATGTTTTTTCCTATTGTCATCTCAGGAGGTTTTTCCTTGCCACCTTCGCTCTCGGCTTGCTCACCGGGGACTTTTATATCTTATGGTTATCATTTATACATAATTATTCTTAGTTTTCAAACTTATTTAGATAATTCTTTAATTCTGTAATGCTACTTTATGACAATGGCCATTGTTAAAAGCGCTAATTAAATAAGATTTTATGCAATAAATACGTTTGATTAGAAAATTTTACTTTTAATTGGAAATATTGCAGTTTAAATATAATTAATTATGCAATCTTTTTGACCAAACTGGTCCAGGCCTACTTTTTCCCGAATATTCTCAAGTAAACTTTAGGACTCATAAGGCTGTCTCTGCTTTCTTTATTACTCAGTGTTAACATTATTGATTCTTCTTGATTTTTTTATGGTTTCAATTGAACCCAAGTTGCATAAAATCGCAAAATGTTCCAAACAATTAAATTTACCACTTGTATTGCAGACGCACAACTACCTCTAACTAATTGCTAAACATATAGTTGTGTGTTGTGATCATCAGGCCCATGTCACACATTCCAAATATTTGATTTTGCGTGGCATTTCCAGCATCCACATTTTTATGACATATAATTAGTTATTATTTATTTTTAAACCACACATCAGATCTTTACCCTGTGAACTTTACCCRTTAAGGTTTATACCTTGTCTATATCAGGCAGACATAGCCCTAATGTATGACGTGGCCGTGGTATCTTAGATTTCCACAGATAAACTAATAAGCGATGCTTTTTGTGTGCATGATTGACTAAGCAGATGAAACACTAAACTTGATTACCTCATGCAAGCTACACATACTGACACAGATTAGTCGTGAACGGCAGATTAATTTTGAGMAATTCTTTAGATAACTCTGTTATTGTGTCATTATTAAAACTGTTACTGTAGCTTTATAGCTTCAAGTTCTTATTATCCTGTTCACATAAATTGACTTTGTGTAATAACAGAAACCTCAACCCAAATTCCAAAATAAGTAGGTCCTTAATAATATGATCCCCGGCCAAAAAAAAAAGAAAAAAAGGTTGCCAYCTGGATTTAAGTAAGCAGTTATTTGAGAGCCTTCCTTTGAAACAGCCGGAGAAGAGTGGCGGATGAAGTGATGGTACCCATCATGCCCAGTGCCCACTGTACAAGCCTGTGAGACCAGTGTTATGATCTTTGGTTGCTTCAGTTCTTCASGTCTAGGCTCAACAATGTTATGTGCCCAAAAATAAGGTCAGTTGATGTGTGAATGTACTGAATGACCAGGTTTTTCTATCAGTGGATCTTTTTTTCTTTGCTGTTTGCATGGGCATAGTCCACGATGACAATGGCAGGATTCATCAGGGTCAAATTGTTCATTTTCTCATATGGAGAATGTATTGGAGGTGACTTTACGCGGTTCGACTCTCACATTATCAATACAAGATCTTGGAGAGAAATGAATGTGACTCAGGACAGAATTAAGTGTTGTGACATTGCATAAGCTTATCAAAACGATGCCACTGCTGTAATCAAAGCAAAAAGCGAGCCAATTAAATATTAGAGTATGTGACTTCTTTTYGGCCGGGCAGCATAAGTTCTAACAGGAAGTAATAAATCTGTTGTGGTAGAAAGCTCTCTGGCTATTGAATATTATTGAATTAATTTTAGTAATGAGAATCCACACAAAGTGTRTGACCGATATTATAACATTTATTCACCAAAGGTTGTGCTTGAAAAAATGTTTTAAGTAATCACACCACTCCTGCTGTTGAATAAGTTCGTCATCCTTTTTTCTTTTTTTTTTGTCTGTGTGTGTTTTGTTGGACTTCAGTTCCCGGGATGCACTTCATGGCACATGTCTCAAGTCACATGATCTTGATGGGGTCGCCAGTATCTGATCACTGTTAGAGTCTGATCACTAGGTCTATTTATATTCTTGTGTTTATGTTTAGTTTGGCCAGTGTCTTGTGTCAGTTCTGTTTTCCCTGTTGTACCTGTCGCGTTTCACTCTCTGCTGTCATGTTTCAGCTTTAGCTTTGATTCTCCTGCTTGTGTTTGAACTTTATCATGCTTAGTCTTAACAATATGAAAGGAAATTCCGTGCTTGGATCCTGCTTCGCCTTAGTTTGTGTAGCGCTCCTTCTCTACTCCTCTTCAGCTGCTTACACAGCGTGTTGTGGACGGCGAGTGATCGGATGACTGTCTGATGCAAATATCTGCGTTTCTAAGAAAATACAAACCTTAATCATTTATTTGAAATACAACCATTTAGGACACGTTTAAACCCTGATTACACCCTTATCCCCTTCCTCCTCCTGGTSATAAATTAGACAGTTATATTTGATGTATTTCTGCCAAGACTGTAATTTATGTCACAACCTTTTCCTCTGCACCTGATTAAATGGGATAAAACCATAACAAGCTGAATTAATGACCACTATCTCCAATACGCAAGTTAGAATAGAAAAAAAAAGGTTGACCAAGATAAGCACACAAGCAAAATTATTAACAGTAATCAAATGCGCCTTTAGAAACATCTCACCCATTGACGAGTAAGATCTAGTTCTTTCTTTGAAAATGATCTCGACACACAGCGCATGCCGTCGACTGTACTGCTGTGATGTCACTGATTGTTCGTGATATACCTACAGTATGTTTTCAGGAACCTGAGATTTGCCTACTGGTCTCCGCTGAGACGTCACATGACCATATATGCAAACCAAATGATGCAAAGCTTGTGCACGTGTCACAAGTCAATGTGGATTCAAATGGCACGTTGTTCAATAAATAACCAAATATTAATTACTATTACAACACTAAGACTAAACACAAGAATTATCAGTGTTTGTTTGTTTTTTTATGACAGGTTTTCACCCTGCATATAATTTCTGTTTGTCTGGTTGTACGGGAAACACGTTTGGACATGAAAACGCTTTTAATTGCTGGAATGTTTTTAATGATCTTAATGATCTTTTGTGGATCTTTACCGCAGTGTAAATTGGTTTGTGGGTTCAGATTAATGGCGTACATGTTTGAGCCAACATCGAGCGTCAGTGGTACTATCGGTGATGAAGAGCCGCTGACTCACTCGCCAGGAGTGTTAGCACTGATGAAATTTTATGAYTTATCAGGAAAACAGTTTGGTGTGTTAAACAAGAAACAATGTTTTTACATTTGTGCACTAGTGTCTCAGTCCGTTATTTCCAGTTGAAAAGTGAAAATAATTTTTTCGCTTAGTCGGTTAAAAAGAAATAAAATTCAGTTCATCATATTATCCAGGTTGTGCTGAAAAAGAAAATATGCAGCACTATTGGAACGCAAATATAAAATGAATAGAATAACAGTTTAAAAGATCTGATGTGACAACCAATCAATGAATTCATGGACAGGAATTTAGGCCAAAGTGGAACATGTTTAGGTTTTTACACTATACTTTCTTGAAACTTATCCAAAGTGGGAAAATTAGTTCATTATTACCCAGTGAARCACTGTTAAAATAACTTTTTTTTCATTCTGGAATTTTTTTGAGAGATTTTGTTTTGCTATATAAAAGAAAAATGTTGTTTTTTCAAGTTGTGCCCTATTCCCTCTAACATTTCAAATCCCTCTGACCTAAAAGGAAAACTGTTTCTCAATCAGTAATGAGTGATAATGATGGTAACTATGAACAGCCCTAAAATGATATTAACTTTTTTTTWATAAGGGAGTTTTATCACATAACCACAAACTCGTATAAACCTCTCTGTCACCCCCAAGTATTATTTATATATAATAGTATAATATATAATAAATAATATTTATTTATTGTKGGAAGACCATTTAGTTTATGTGAGTTTGTGGTTATGTGATTATTAATATTTCCCTTTTTATATATACAAACCAATTTTTAAAATACTCAAACAGTGAAATAGAATTAGCACAGATGAACCAATGAACCATGTTTGTTGCTGACAAGCTGGTTTGTAGAATTGTAGAACTGTTGTCACACCCTGGGGGCGGGACAAATCCATTCTTGTAAGCACGTCATTGGACGATACCACGACTAGTACAGGATGAATCAACAAAATGCTGAATACAGCAAAAGTTTAATGTTTTATTCTATAAGTAGTGACCTATATGCTAAAACTAAAACAATAATATCTCCTAAACTATTTTCTGTTTTTTTTTTTCTTTCAAGATGTACTAATGTATCAGCGTCCATAATCCCAAGGACACAGCTTGCCCTTGTTCTTGCATGCATTTTTATACACTCAGGTGTACAAAGACAACAAGGTGATGGAGGTAGCAAGGTATAATAATACAGGATTTTCCAGTCCTTGTGTTTTTCTAAACCCCAAATTTACCTTTTATTCTCATTAACACTACTTTAATGCCTGGCAGGTTGTTTCTAAGACCTTAAAAAAGGGTGTAACATTCTCATGGCCCTGTGTAATGTTGTAGAGAGAGAGAGAGAGAGAGAGAGAGAGCCCTGGGCAAAACTGTCAGTGAATTGTACTTGGAGATATCAACAGTTTATTACAATCTAATAACATTTACATTGTATATGCATTATATTTGATACTTTAGAGAAAAAAAAGTAAAGCAAACAGCTGTATGTATATTATTTATGCTTGTTAAAAATCAAAATTATTTTAACATGTATATATGTTTTTTTCCTCTAAAGCATGTATATAAAAATGGATCTGAAGCAACTGTTTTGCATTTTCATCCTAAAAAAAAAGATAAAAGTTTGTTTTTCTCCAATTCTAATAAAAACACAGTGTTTGTTATTAAAGTGGTCGCACGAGCTCGAGTTACTACACTGAGTCTAACGACTTCACTAGAGAGCCAACTGCTAAGTCTCAAAAATACTTCCAAATATTTAACAAATATAAAAACAGCACAAAAGGGCAATTTTTACTCACACGACAACTCTGGATATAATCCACGAAACCATTTTATCCCTCTATCGCCTGCCAGTTTCTTTCCCGAAGCGAGAAACAACGTTCACTGTGGGATAAGGGAAGTTTAACTATGTCTGTGTTCCAAATCACAGTACACTTCCTGCTTGTGTGCCCTACGCAGAGGAAGGCACGATTAGATTCTAATCCCTAACAAGTGCCCTTTGTTTACAGCGAAAGCAGTTTGTGATTCCGCTCAAACTTTGAGTCGCTGCCTATCCGTCTTACAAAACCCAAACCCGATGATTAATCTTTTAATCATATCGGGACGACATTTATTTAAAGAACGTTGACGTTATATGTTGAATTTCCTTACATTTCCATCCTAAAACGTCCTTTGTTATTTAACGAAGAAAAACGTTGATGGCTATTTTGTCCAATCAGAACRAAGGATGTCGTCTATCCCCGCCTCCTGGAAATGCTGATTGGACAAATCAAATTGTTCCTCGATGACGCCTGCATGCCTGGATTGTTTCCTAACGTCCTCTTCCTGTCCTGAACATCTTAGGGTTTTGATTCCAATAAGAGTATTTTAAACTTATAAAACTAATTAGTTGTGTTAGATTATGAAACAAAGAAGCTCTTAAATACTTTTATAAAGTGCAGCCTGTGGGTAATATTTATTTTATTTTGTTATTGATCTTTTAGGTATTTTGTCCTGGACCCACGTTCAAAAAGGAGTGATGGTTAAGCAATCAGACTTTCCACTTACGTTGCCAGAGTTTATTTCACATCTTCTGCAATATATTAATAAGAAAAATAAATAAAAAACACAAGCAAGATTGATCCATGTCCTGGTCTCTGGTTTATATTATTATTCTATCCATCCATCTCAGAACCTCTGTAGTCCAGCTAGGGAAAATGGCGGCCAGTTGTGATTATCATTGTATTTATATTCATTTTAAACACACAAGACCTCCAGTCAACATTCATATGCTACGGACAATTTGGGAATGCAAGATAGCCTAACCACTAGAAAACCGCAGTGCTCGGAGGAAACCCACCAAGCATGGGGACAACATCCAAACTCCATGCACACAGACCCCCAGGCTGGAACTGAACCCAGATGCTGGAGGTTCAAAGCAACAGTGCTAACCACAGTTATTAATCTGAGGCTAAGTTTAATGATTAGTAGACTTTCCACTATGAGTGCCAGAGTTTATTGCACATTTTCTCCAATAAGAAAAAAAAATATTAAAAACAGTAGCAGGATCAATCCCTTTCCTGGACATGTTTTCCTCATAATCTATGGTTTACATTATTGGTATATATCTACCTACGTACAGTATATCCCGGAATCCTTGTGTTGTCGTGTCCAGGTGTTGAATTTCAGGTAAACGAAAAAACAATGCAAATAAAGTCAACCACAAAATCCCAGCCCTACTCCTTGAGAACCTCTTAGTACACAATTTAGTGCTTTCTCTGCTTTAACACACAACTCGACTAAAAATACGGCATACAAGCTGTTAATTACTTGACTCGATTGGTGTATTAGAGCGTGTGAAAAGACTAAAAAATTGCAGTACAGAGGGTTATCTAGGACTTGGTTTGGAAACTTATGCAGTGGTTAGACTGAAGTCCACTTCCAGTGGTGAGCAGATGAGGGTGCTACATCATAAGTGAGGTCCTGAGACAGTAACCTACATACACAGCAGTTTCTCCAGCACAGTGCATCTATTCAATACTGATCCAAACAGAAGATATGGCATGATTGCATAGTCTAGTATACTGTGGTATTTAATACTTGAGGAATCTAGAAGTCCACGAGAAAGGGGGAACTAATGTGGCTGATTAATTCAAAAAGCATGATTTGTATGAAATAAATTAATTTCCAATAATTTCCAATTCATTAAATAAGTGTTATTAGTATAACAACAACAACAGCAGCAACAACACCACAGCTGGTAGCATGTACAGTACGTAGGCCACTCCACATCCCCAGTTCAGTCCTCAGCTCGGGTTACCATCGGTATGAAGTTTTACATATTCTTCTTCTGTTTGTGTTGGTTTCTTCCAGGTACTCTGGTTTTCTGGTATACAGTATGTCTAAAAGCTTGCAGGTCTGCAGGTGAGTTGTGATGAAGTACCTCTAGGTGTGAGAGAGTGATAATACCTGTATATGGAGACCTGCGATAGACTGTGCTCCTGTAAGATAATGGTGGCTTAGTGGTTAACATGCGCATCACACCTAAAGGGATGTGGGTTTTAATCTTTCCTTAAATTGGTGTTTCTATAGACTGTATTTTCCACCCTGTGTTTAATGAGTTTCCCTAAGGTGCCCTTTTTTCAGGCCAGAGTACAAAGGCATGTGCTGATTGGCATTTCAAATTTGGCCGTGGTGTATTAGTTTAGTGGTGTTACTGCGTCTGCTCGTGCCCTGAAGTTGGTTGACACCCCATCCAGGGTGTACTCACCTTGTGCCCTAGTGCCCTATGTTCCCTATACTGGAACTACATTATCATAAAAATAATGTGCCATCTGTACCTAAGAAAATCTTCATTTAATTTCTCTGAATCCTTTTAATTTGAATCGATTAAGACTTGTGTTAACATGTTTACTGTAGTTATCAGCTGTGCAAATGTTTTCATATATTTTAAATCTTTTATTGCTATCTTGTGTCCTCATTACATGTGCAATGCAGTGAATGTGATGCATCATAACACTTGATCGTAGCCAAAAGGCAGAGAAGTGACTTTTATGCATCATAACACATGTTTGGGAGATGCTATCTTTTGACCTGTACGGTATTATGTCTGATAGATATATAGCAGTATACACTTTGGCTGCAGATAATAATAATAATAATAATAATAACACCACTACTACTTCTACTATTACTACAACATCATCATCATTATCATAAGATTAATTCATATACTGTAGTGTCCTTCCCATCCTCGGGTTTTTTTGCAAAAAGAAGCACAAGACAAAAAAAACAAAAAAACAATCCTGAAACATTGCAACATGCGCATATACTGTACAGCACGCATGTATGATGATCATGCACACACGTGAAGAATACAGTATATGGAGTGTACAATATTATCCGACGTTGCCTGCTGACTGTGAAAAAATCTGACGGTGTCTCTTTATAGTCTGTGTGCATCAGGTTACAGCAGTGCATCACATGTTTAAATGTCCCTGATTCAGGCTTTATGAAGCGCACTCTCTCTCTCTCTCTCTCTCTCTCTCTCTCTGTGCGCGTGTGTGCGTGTCTGCGCGGCGCGGGCTCGGTGCTGGCTGGGCGGACTGACTGCGCGTGCGGACTGCGCGTGCTCGTGCGTCCTTCAGCAGCATCGCTGTCTCGTCTCCGTCGACCTGCAGATTCTTACGGCTTCAAATGCATCATCCTGATCCCCTGGTTTCCATGTCGGCCAGCTGACGGACTCCCGATTCCCTCTCGCGCGGTGTGAGGTGAGGACTCGCAGCAGACACATCGCAGTCAACACACCTTCTGTGCTTCATCTCCGAGCCTTTATTTCCCTCCCGAGCCGAGCCCTGGAGCCGCGCGCATGGAAGAATGAGCCAGAGCGGCTTAAAGCGCTGCGGGGGGTTCGGAGCTGTCTGAGGTGCTGAATTTATGGAGGTGGGGGGGGGGGGGGACAAACAGGGGCCATGTTGATACTGGGGGTGAAGGGTTGTGTTTTTGTTTTGTTTTTATGAATATGTAGGCATCTGTACTGATCACTGCTTCTGCATGTGGATGAGCTGAAACATACACAAGGCGAGATTGCTTAATGCATGAAAGGTGTTCTACACACATCTGGGCATATACTCAATACTGGAGGAAGGTCTAGTAATGCTGACTGTAGTGTTGTTGTTATTGTTGTTGTTGTTGTTTTTTCCATGATAAATGGATATTTAATAATTTCTCAAGGATCCCAGTTCCCTGCACTCTGAACAAGACATACAGATGAAGATTGTTGTCTTGTTCAAGTATAGATTACGGTCAGGGTCATAATGAAGACCARYGTTTTAGTGAGGTCCACACTGCAGAAATGGGTTAGAGTTGATATATCATAATTTTTGTCTGTATTTCTGTCAGATTATCCTTCCATCACTCCTCTGATTTCATTTTTGTTGTCTTATAAAACTGGCTTGGTTACCTGTTGATTAAAAAATAATCTGAATTTTATTATTTATTTATTTATTTATTTATTTATTTATTTTTGCCTTTTGTGAATCAATATTAGAAGACATTTTATAAAAGGAGCAAACAGTTTAAGAGCTTTTCCACAAGAATCTTTTGCTTTGTCAATGATTACAAGTTTTTGTTAAAATTGCAAAACAATAACGTAGAGATTGTAATATTTATTTAGTGGACCAATTATTAAAACCTCATGGGTATGCATTTTAAAATTGTATGCTTTCTGATTACTATTAATGTAATTATTTTGAGGGGAAAAAATAATATGAAATGTACATTTTAAAAAAGGAGATGCACAGTGAGCATTCATTCTGTTGTAGGAAATCAATGCTGTGTACAATAATTCAGCAAAATTGATTATTGGTTGTGATGTTAAGAATAATAAGAAGAAGTTGGGCAGTGGCTTTTATAGCCCAGCCCTGTAGAACACATACATACACACACACACACACACTATATATGTTTATTCTCATTGGTTCAGACACGATCTTGGCTAGTCCTTCTGTTTGTACTCTTCTTGTCATCTTGGACTTGGAACTGACCATCTTGGCTTCATCCCTACAAACCTCAAATTAGCAGCAATGTTTTTAACTGAACCTTTTCTTGTCACATGAGTAGTACCATCACAGCTGTACGGTACCTTTAAAATGATTTAAGGTGCTTAAAAAGAATTAACAATTTCACCTGTCGAGGCAAAATATACACCCTAAAGGTACTTTAAGGAACATATCTCCCATCCCACCATAGTGCCAGTGAAAGAAATAGTACCTTTAGTATGCTTTTTTTCTAAGAGTGAATGCTGAAAAACCAAACTTATAAAACCTCTAAAACTAAGCTGAACTCTTRGGGTTCAACAACAAGTACTCAAACACACATCCTTCTGATCACTGTCAAGTCTGTTTGATTGATCTGATTGTTTGATCCGTTGCTTTGTCCTCAATAGGTTGGCTGGTCTTCTGGAGAAGCTCTTGAGCAAAGGATTTTGGCCAACATGGCGCAAACCAACAACGTCAGCCAGAACAGCAATGGAGAGATGGATGACTCTCCTAACACACTGGTCTACAGAAAGGTAAGACTGAGGATACAGTTCTTTAAGTCAAGAGCAAGGTAGCTAGAATTTTATATAGGTATCATTGTCCAGAGCTTGGGCTGAACTTGGGTTGAGCTGTGTAGTTTTTGTGGAAGCTTCAGTTTAATTTTTAATTGGTAATTAAATTTTTATGTCATGTGTGATTTTTTTTACGGAGCAAACATTTTTAAATACGAATTTCTACATTTCGATGGTTATTTTTCACATGTAGGAAATCTGGTTATACAACTTATTTTTTTCCACACATACTAAAAAAATATTTTCATATGCTAATTTATTGTTTGTAATGATATTTTTTCCATTCTTTTAATTTATTGTCATATATTTACACATGTTGAGTTATTTATTTTTTTTTGCATGGTTTAATTTTCACCCTTTTTTATATTAAAACAATTGCCACATGTTTTTTGAGAAGTTCTTTTAATATGACATTTTTTTTTACAAGATATTTTTTCCCATTTATGACCAGATTTATTTCCCCATTTCCCCCAGATATGTTTTTCACCTGTAACCATGTACACGTAGAACATTACATGTGATTTTTCTGATGCATGAATAATCCTTATTTTATAATGTAGATCATATGATGTTTCATGTTTACTTCCATGCACATGCAATCATAAAACATTAAATTGCACCTTTTCAGGCTTATCATGTATGATCCCATTACTTAAATGTATGTGATTTTTCCATAAGTCTGAACCTGCTGATGGCTCCTGGGAGTTTAAGGGGTTAAACACATTGCTTGCTCCACACGGGAGGCTTATTAAAAGGCCAGGCATGCTTCAAGCATAATAAATTCCACTTATTATTTGCGTTAGTGTTCCTTCATGATTACTGTCAGGATAATGAAAGCCTACTGTTTAGTTTTCTTCTATATTTTTTGTTTTTGTTTTGATGTCCTCAGTAAACGAGGTGGACTGTGAGTAGAGTCTTGTAGAGTAGAGTAGCAGGTGCATTGTGGCTATAAAGCGTACAGCCTGACAATCAGAGTGCTCTGGTTTTAGATCTGTTAGTATTCTCTGTCAAGGAAACAAGCTCAGCTCTTTGGCTGTCAGCCAGACCTGAAATCTTTTTGTTCTGACTCACTTGTTGAGACTCTATGTGACGTGTCGGCTCATTCGAACAAAATGTTTTATTCTTTCTCTTCATTTCCTTCCACGTCTTCCGCTTTTCAGATTGAGTCATGTGTCTTCAAGCTGTTTAATAATGTCCCAAATGAATGAACCAAAGAGGTTGTACTTGTCTTACTCATAAGCTGAATTGTTAGGATTTAATCTGTCAGGGAAGACGGCAGATGAGAAGCTAGCTGTCATTACAGAAAGACTCATGCTAACTGCAGAAAACTAAAGGAGTTTAAGCACTGGCACATGTGAAACTGTTTTATCTCTTATTATCTCTGATAACACATCGGATTCTCTACAAGTTCAATTATGCCGTGTTCCGTTATGTGACAGTGAAGAATTTTAAATTAATTGAAAAATTTGCTATTTTGTCATTTCTGTGGGCTTAATAAACACTCATCGAATATAGTTATTTACCAGCTTCCTTGGCAACTGCCTACACAGCAAAATCCGTCTGTTGAATTAACACCCACAGTGTTGATTTAACACCCTAGAGAGTTTCTATAGGTCTGGACTCAAAAGAACTCTGAAAGTGGTTTAACAACACTGGGGGTTTTTATCGATGTAGCATCTGTCAATACAAATGCTTTCCACTGTACAGGATTCGTAGTTCACTACAATCATGGCGTCAGATATACATTTTCAGATATACAGTCATTATTACTTTGTTGATAAAAACACAGTCCCAAATTTTCTTTAATATACAGAGATAAAAAGTGCAAATCTTGACTACAGTCTAATATACACTGCCCAGCCAAGAGAAAAAAATCTCACCCTCTTTTTTGTTAGAACACATTTTGCTTTGATTATAGCATGTATTCGCCATGGCATCATTTTAATAAGCTTATGGCCCAATATCACAGCATTTATTTCCATCCAGAGTCGCATTCATTTCTCTCCAAGAACTTGTATTGTTGAAGGAAGAGTCGGACCGCTGCGCAATGTCCTCTCCAGCACATCCCAAAGATTCTCAATGGGCTCTATGAGTCTGGACTCTGGTGGCCAATCCATGTGTGAAAATGATGCCTCGTGCTCCCTGAACCACTCTTTCACAATTTGGACCTGGTAAAATATCTATTAATGGAAAAACAAGATCATTCAGTATGTTTAGATCATCAGCTGACCTMATTTKTTTGGCCAACTGACTAACCTGACCAACTGAAGCAACCGCTGATCAGCAACCTGACAGGCTTGTACAGTATGGTAGCCACAAGCCATGAYRGGTGCATCACTTCACCCACCTCTTCTTCCTCTGGACTCATCAATCCACATGTCCTTTTTCCTTTGCTCTACAGTAAATTCTTTATGCTCCAAGCAAATTGCAGCTTTTTTTTTTGAGTAGCCTCATTTATAAGTGGTTTTCCCAACAGTCACATTCACAGCTGTTTAGTCCCGATCCATTGAGTTCTCTTTGCATGGTGACAATGAAAATGCGTATGTGAAAATGTGTATACATATATATATATATATATGTGTGTGTGTGTGTGTATAATATGACTGTTAATGCTATTTGAATTCATTTTTTAAATAATTATTAAGTTAAAATAGTCTTGTTCTATTAGCAGATATGAAAAAGAAAGGATTAAAAAGTGTCTGGCAATAAAATTCTAAAATTTTAATGTTGAAAAAAAAATAATTTCTCCTCTTTCTTGGGCTACTAGGAACCATGTTAGGGGTCACCATGGCAGATCAACTGATCTGCATATTTGATTTGGCACTGATATCGCACCAGATGTCCTTCCTGACGCAACCTTGCCCGTTTAATCCGGCCKTAGGACTGGCACTGAGAGCACACTGACTTGTGTATCCCTGTGCCTGGGGTTCCCTGTTAAGAAATCAAACTCTGGAGATGACTCCCACGGTRTGAAAAGATTACATGGGATTGCAGCATAACCTTATAAAAATCTTATATTTATATTTGAATCTTTATAATAAGAAACATTCAATAAATTTGCCCATATTCAAGACATATTAACTTGCCTAATCGTACAATCATAAAAGCTTTAGAACATAATAGGGTTCTTTTGTTGTCCCTACCTTTAAAGTATTCCCTGTGTATTCCCAGATCCTACACCAATCTGCAATAAAGAAAGCTTAATTAATTGTTCAACAAACTCAAAAAGAGATCTCGAAAAATCCACAAGGTACCCCCCCCCCCCAAACTGTACATTCCTCCAGGGGTTCTTCGGAAAAAAGGCTACAAACGATGCTCTATCATCTCTAAAAGTAACTCCGCTCCTTTGATGTTCCCTTTGAAAATTTCATCAGTTGTCCTTTTGGAAAATTCTTTAAAGCTCAATGGGGACTGAGACAGCAGATTTTCCTTCTTTTTTTTTTTTTTTTAACCTTCAAGTCTGACCTCTTTTTCCTTCTCAGTATCATCAGTCTTACCATTACACACCTTAATCTTATTGTAAATACTAAAGAATTCATAGTAGTTAGTGGTGTCGTATCTGTTTTGATGAACATCTCAAAAATTTAAGTCAGCAATTAATGCCATATTTGACAGGTTGACTCATTAACAAGTTTAAATTAACCTTAGACAGAATTAACAGCTGAAATTACACTAAGATCATGCTGTACAAAAATCARTCATGCTCTGGCATCCCTAAAATTTCTTCTGTTTCAGGTCAGAGGTTAAAGTTGGCTGGAACGGTCCAGACCAGCATTTCAATATCATGCATTAAAAAAAATAGTAGTCAGATTGGCAGTGATCAGATGGAATCAAACCGAAGATTCTAAAGTGCTTATGCTGTGTGATAATTTGATTCATACTATTGTTAAGCAAACTGTTAAATTAACCTTTCTAGTGTAGCTTTCCTTCGGGTTCGTACCATCGAGGTTCTCTCTCAACAAATCAGAACGCAATATACGGTGTTATATTTCTATCAAAAGGCATGCGTTATTTCGAGGTGAGTCATTTTCGCTGCTGCATTGGGCTTTTTTTAGGGTCCCCCCCCACACGCCAYGCCGAATTTTCATGGAGCCCTGGAGGAGCAAATCAAGTTGTTCCCTCTTCTGTTTTCTTCTTGCCTAAAAAGACGTCATACCAGGTGGAAAATCTGAACAGCATATTAAAGCACATTTACGGAAAAAAATTGGGAAAGGAACAAAAAGGAGGGGGATGTTTTTTTTTTTTGCCCAGAGACCCATGTAAACGTCCAGAAATGATTAAATAAAAAGTACATTTTGCATAGTAGGTCTCCTTTAATTAAAAACCCTACTATACTACGTGACCTGTATATGCATAGACGTTGTATGTTTACAAGACTTGTGTGTGTGTGTGTGTGTGTGTGTGTGTGTGTGATTCATGCCTATTGTAGTGTGCGTCGTATTTTATTACACACGACAGGCCACAATTATGGCTGACGAACGTCTCGAACGCATTCTGCTKTTCTATTATGCTTGTTAGAAATAATATCAAACCACCGCTCCATGCGCCACCTGGAATGCGAGGTGTTTCCGACATGGATTCATGTTCAGTATGAATGACATACTGACGCTGAAGAGGAACACATACATTTTTCGCTGTATCTGGCCTTTACTTCACACCTGAGTGTGTTGAGTTTTTTTTTTTTTCATGAGGCCTCCATTCAATTGAGTTGCACGAGAAAGTGAATCATTTCCCCGTCGTTCTTTTTCATGTTTACTTTCTATCTCTTCATTTCACCCTTCAGTTGCTTTCTGCACTTCTCATTCCCATTTATACTAACACACACACACACACACACACACACACACACACACACACACTAGGAAGAGCAGTCAGAGGGATCCCCCTCTCCATCCAACTTAACAAATGCACAATCTACATATCTCTTCAGACATGGGATGCTCAGAGCCTAGATCATTTCTGAATTCTCTTAGTGTTTACACCTGCAAAGAATTGGTACAATCRGTTCCTCACTGATATTCTTAATTTCCATATTGTTTATCCGTACTAATCYGTACTAGGGCCAACGCCTTGTTTTAAAGAGGCTTTTAAAGAGGATGCCTTCCAGTTCTTAAATCGAAATGGTCAGAAAGTGTGTGTTTTTCTTTATGACTGAATGATTTCATAAAGTATAGGWTTATAATAGGGTGTTCAACTCAAACCGAGACTTTTGATTGTGCAGAATGCAACAGTTATGCGAATGAAAACTACCTTTCTTTCTCTATCTAATCCTACACTACACTAATGCACAAACATGTGGAAAYGGCTTGGGGCGAGGTCAGGACTAGACGGGAGATGTAGCAATAACTCCCAGYCGAGTTACTGCGATGTTCAAGCAGTGGTCGTGAGCAATGTGTTAAAGGAAAAKGCCACTGAGAGAGTTCCTGGAAGGCCAGCATTTTATCAGTGAGGATGATGTGAAGTATGCAGTCTGATCATGGATCCATGGTACTGAGAGAACGCTCTACCTTGATGGTATCCACGCACTAGTGAAACGCCTTGGATAAGTACCCAGTCTATCAGGGGATTATATAGAGAAATAAAGGCAGTTTTCACTCTCAGAACTGTGATCTGTTATTCTGCATAATCAAAAGTCCTGCTTTGACTTGAACGCCCCTTCCAAGTCAAATGCGTTCGTTCTAACATGCTATTGTCTTTATAATCACCGCTCATTCACTGGAACTTGTGACCGCGTGCAGTGGGTCTATTAAAAATGAATGGAAGGAGCCTCCAGTGTTACGCTTTTGTTGAAACTCWTTTAATTCTGCAGGACAGATGATTTTGCACTTTCCCTTTTCTCAGTAGCGTGTCTTTTTTTWWWMTTATTATTAATTAGATAAGAGAGAAAAGGAAAAGCTAGCAAGGGAGCTAGTGTTTATAGCTGTAACTTGTCTTGCAGATGATAAGTGCTGGCTTCATTGCACCCATTAAACCTATTAAACAATGAACATTATCTCAGTGATRTGAGTTTTCATGGTCATTAGGAAAGGGGTGCCGAAGGTTCATGTCAGGAAATGTTCCGCTTCTGTTTTTGTACAACAGTGTAAAGGACAAAAGCTGAACCGTGGTGTGAGTTTGAATATATTTTGCCTGTGTGTCTTTATACGTAGTGTCTTAGCAAAGCAGAAACTTATGACCTATGGCCAGGGGGACAACAGTAACACACAGACACACACACACACAAACTCACACAGTACTCATTCTGTGCTGGGTCAAGTTAGTATGACTAGCAAGCTACTTCAGCTTTACAAAAGCTAACTTCCTTCGGACGGGAAAAAAGTTTTGAATCTGCTGAAAACAGTAACATGATGCCTTTCAGTATAAAGTCATAAAYGCTAAAAGCCGATTAAACCTCGAGTCATTTCCATTTTCTATCGGATCTCTTGTTTCTGTTTAGAAGATAAGCATGAATAAAACTCCCATGAGCTCCACCATGGACGCGTCTCTGCCTGACCAGTAATTTATCAATTATCCGTAAACCTCTAATGCAATATATTAATACGACCACATCCTGGAGAAGATGCTGTGCTAACGTTATAATACACACAAACCAATCTAATCTCAGCGTTATTAATTCAACATGGCTTAAATTAACACATCCGTTTTGCAGGCGTGTTCCACTGACCGCAGCAAACCGTTTTACTTCATTACAACCTGGTTGCCGTTTAAACACCTGGAAATCAAATTTGGCCCCATAAGGACTGCTGGAGATGATTGTTGCTGGTGTTATATTTGCTGTAAGTGGGGTTGTTAATGATAATATTAATGCTGGAGATGACCTTGGTGGTTGTTGATGCTTCTGGGGTTGATTTGGTTGCAGSGATAATGTTGCTTTGGAATTGGTGATGATGGTGGTGGTGTACTGGTGTTGATTGCTGATTGCTCTTTTGATGGTGGAAACAGATGTTATATATAGTGGTGTATTTGTTGAGGTGCTGATACTGCAGTACACTGTACTGGTGTTGTTTTGGTTTCCATAATAATGTTACCCATGTTGTAAAAGTGATAGTGTTGTTCATGTTGTAATGATRGGAGAGTTGATGTWWTTGGTATTGTTTTGGTGGTGTAACGGTGTAACAGTGGTATTGGTGTTGTATAAGTGGTAGTGTTGATGGTATTGATGGTGGTGATTGTTATTGGTGTTGTATAAGTGACCATGTTGATGATGTTATTGATGTTTTTTAGGTGGTGGTGATACTGTTATTGGTGTTGTATAAGTGGTAGTGTTGATGGTATTGATGGTGGTGATTGTTATTGGTGTTGTATAAGTGACCATGTTGATGATGTTATTGATGTTTTTTAGGTGGTGGTGATACTGTTATTGGTGTTGTATACGTGGTAGTGTTGATGGTATTGCCGTTGTTTTGGAATTAGTAATGATGTTATTRCTGTTGTATAAGTGGCAGTGTTGATGTTACTGATGCTGTTTGGGTACTGGTGATGATGTTAGGAGTTGTAAAAGTGGTAGTGTTGATGGTATATTGGTGTTGTTTTGATGGTCGTCATGATTTTATTGGTGTTATAAGTGGTAGTGTTGATAATGTTATTGATGTGGTTTGTTGGTGCTGATGGTTGTATTGGTGTGGTATATGTGGTAGTGTTGATGGTATTAGTGTTGTTTGGTGGTAATGATGATGATATTGGTGTTATTTTGGTTGTGGCCATGATGGTATTGGTGTTTTGAAAAAGTGGTAGTGTTGATGGTATATTGGTGTTGTTTTGATAGTGGTGATGATAGTATTGGTGTTATTTTGGATGATGCTAATTATAGGTGTTGTATAGGTGGTAGTGTTGGTGGTATCGGTGTTTCTTTGGTTGTGGTGATGATAGTATTGGTGTTATTTTGGTGGTAGTGATGTTATTGGTGTTGTATAAGTGGTAGTGTTGGTGGTATTGCTTTTGTTTTGGTGCTGGTGATGATGTTAGGAGTTGTAAAAGTGGTAGTGTTGATGGGATATTGGTCTTGTTTTGATGGTAGTCATGATGTTATTAGTGTTATAAGTGGTTGTGTTGATAATGTTATGGTGGTATCGGTGTTGCTTTGGTTGTGGAGATGATAGTATTGGTGTTATTTTGGTGGTAGTGATGATGTTAATTGTAGGTGTTGTATAGGTGGTAGTGTTGGTGGTATTGGKGTTGCTTAGGTTGTGGTGATGATAGTATTGGTGTTATTTTGGTGGTAGTGATGATGTTATTGGTGTTGTATAAGTGGTATTGTTGATGATGTTATTGATGCTGTTTGGGTTGTGGTGATGATATTATTGGTGTTGTATAAGTGGTAGTGTTGGTGGTATTGCTTTTGTTTTGGTGCTGGTGATGATCTTATTGATATTGTATAAGTTTTAGTGTTGATGATATCGGCCTTGTTTTGGTAGTGGTAACTATGATGGTGGCTGTGATGCTTATAGTGATGTACTGGATGTTATKTGTATTGTTTTGGATGCTGTGCTTTTTTATGTTAGTGGGGCTGCTGCCTATTTTATTGGTGGTGTAGTGGTGGTTTAATGTRTGTTGTTTTGGTGTTGATGCTGAAGTTAGTGTTGTTTTATTGTTGGTGATGTTTTGAGGGTGATGATGTTTTCGTGGTGGTGTTGTAGTGGTATTTGTGTTGTTTTGGTGTTGGTGATGACCATACTGGTATTGTTTTGGTGTGATGGTTTCATTGTGGTTTTGATTATAGTTGTTCTATTGGCTGCCATGGTCATATTAAAGCTCTCAGTTATAGTGTTGTGATGGTGTTTTTGTGGTTCTGAGGATGTGGGTGTCAGTGGGTTAGGGTTGCAGTTGGTGATGTTGGTATTTAGTAATAGTGGTTATTATTAGCATTTTATCAAATTATATAAATGATTATATTCCCTGTATGTACTGTACAGTACATGCACATATGTGCAATGCTAAGAAAGACTGTGATGRCAGCTTTATCTGCCTCTATACGTTTGCCTGCAGCACCTGAACATTAATAATCATTCCACAGTGTGCAATTTAAGAAAGAAGTGACAAAGAGAGCTGCAAAGTGACAAAGAGATGAGAAAGACATGGCGTGCATGAGAGAGAGAAAAGCAGCGATTGAAGTGATTAATAAGCCATCCACTGCATGCAATAAAAGCAAGACAGAAGATGGATAGGAGCAAGAAGGACTGAGCGAGAGTGGAAGAGAAATGGAAAATTGTTAAAGGAGTATACGTATTAAATGTAGATGGCTCCTGTGAAGTACTACACTCAGGGCTGATGGTGAGGAACGAGTCAGTCAGATGGGACTAAAATAAAAATGACATGTTTTTACAATACTATATATAGATATATACAGTAGAGACCGAATGGCAGACTAAATTAGACTCATGAATTCATTCAACTTATATTACACATATATTTTGGATCAGAGAAAATACTGCATTTTGCCGAAAGAAAGAAAGAAAAAACACATTAATGTGTGCAAAATGCACAATTAATTTACGGACTCACAATAGTTATTTAAAAGCATCCTTGTGAGTTTTACTTATACTAATGATGATTGTGATTGCGAGGTTGATTCATTTTCTATCTGAGCAGTTTTGACCACATTTTTACTACTAGGCAAAKCAGGGTTAGTCAATCAAGGTTTATTTTAGTTTAATTCAATGAATTTGTATACAGGTTYGTTGATATTGTATAGATATACTGTAGTTTTTCGTACAGTGGTCTCTTCATCTTGGGAATGCCTTCAGGACAAGGGTTTTTAATTGCTGATTTCTTGCTCACATGAAGCGCAGCTTTTGATTKTGGGGTAAAATAACAGACTGGTGAAGGAATTAATGTATATCACTGTTTTAATACCAGCTGGAATGGAAATTAACTTGTTACATAACATAATTAAAAATAAATAAAAATCATGACATGTTCTTTAAAGGTTCCATATTTTACTAGGAGTTAATGTTCATGATGGAATAACCCTCAGATAATGCTTTAAAAAAAAAAAAACCCTGCAACTCCCTCTGTTTTACCTCAGAGCTGGGTGGGGTTGAGGAACAAGTCAGGGGAGGCTTCTTATATGATGTCACATTAG
>QMIH01001479.1:8918-26119 GCA_003987875.1 Clarias batrachus
CGTTAATACCAAACACACCATTGTTTTTCTTGTGAAATTCCCAATATGTTTGATGTGTCACATGACCCTCTTCCTATTGAAAAAAACAAAAGTTGGATCCAAGATGGCCGACTTCCAAATGGCCACCATGGTCAGCACCCATCTTGAAAAGTTTGCCCCGTCACATATACTAATGTGCCACAAACAGCACGTTAATATCACCAACCATTCCCATTTTATTAAGGCGTGTCCATATCAATGGCCCATCCTGTAGTTTTTCTGCATCATTTAGTGACAATATGTTTCTTATCTCGGCAATATTTCTGAGGTGAAAGAAAGCTATCCTGGTGATATTATCTACATGAGCTTCAAACGAAAGGCTGGAATCTAAGTACAGCACAACAATAACAATGGAAACGTGCAATCGTAAGTCTGTTGTTTAAAACGAATCATATAAAAGCACGAAGCAAAACTCAACACTTTTTTGTTAAAATTTACTGCCAGTGACTCAATACAAAAACACAATCAACACAATCTCGGGTTTGTTATATACTTTATTAAACCTCAACCAATATATAAAGATTAATTCATTGTGACAAAACAGTGAGAGGTGTTATAGTTAGAGCGCTTTGCAAAATTACACAATGATGCACCCCAAACAGTTTTTATATAATATATTTAATATTGTGCTAAAGATATGTTTAATAAATGTGAACACAACACTAACTATTAAATAGTATTATGCTTTGCATGTGTTACTGCTAGAATGGAAATGTCTCATTTTGCAGTCAAACGCTTCATATTTTTACTGAATATATTAAAACCTCATATCTCAGCATTGGAGTGTGATACGAACACCAAACTTATACTGCGGTGTTTTACTTCACCTCTCTAAAACTGGTGTGAATTTCAGAAGAATTGGTCGCATTTTCACCCAAAAACTATAAGGGTTAATTAAGTGTTGGCGTTTTTCTGGGTGAAAAATGTGACTTTCTTCAATTTCCCTGAAATTCAAACTGAGATCAATACAAACACTGTAGCGCATTTCACTTCATCTGATCTGAGATCTGACCATTTATACGAGACCAGTCGGTCAGGTTTAGATGAACTTACTGTGTTTAATCAAACCTTTTTCTCATATTCATTTCAAAAGGAAAATAAATGAGTAGAAATGTTCATAGCTGCGATACAATCAGTAGAAACAGGAATGACCTCCTGTCCTACATAACCTGTCCACTCGTGTGTCTCACAAATGGAAACCTACTGAATATTTTCGAGCCTCAGATCTCAGCTTTGGTACACAAGTCAGTAAGATAAAGAGGGATTAGATGCACGCATTTCGTAAGATCTTTTTCTTCTTTTTCTTAGTAAGTCCAGTGTCAGTTTTAAAGCCAAGAAAGAGGAAAACAGCTAGACAGTACATACAGTAGGTGCTATATTGTTAATGAGAAGACAAGCTAACGTGTTTTATAGAACAATAAAAGTAAGTATGAAAGATAACAGAGATATGAGGTGTAAATATTTTCCCTTGGCCACCACTTCAGCCGGTGTATATTTTTGGTGTAGGTGAAGACCAGCACAACGGTGTCCTAACACACGCCAAAGCCGACTTACAGTGGTGTTAAAAAGCACAAATGCTAAAAGGTGTGAAAATGATCGTTTGTGTTATATCAGTGCATGATTTTTTACAAAACTCTATAACTCCACCTCCTACAGGTTCGTCACAATTAATACATTTCTATAAATTCACAAGTTTCATTCCATTCCGTCCGGCCAGTTTTTCTTGATGCTCTGACAAAATCTGGACGATCAGACATATAAAGAGAAACGTCTCCGAGACGGGTTTCTGGTCCTCCAATGTATGGAAAGTAAAGACGTCATTGAAAGAGAGTCCTGACCAATGTACAGATAAAACATTTTCATTTTGTTTATTTTGCTTTCAATCAACATTTACAATGTAGTTAATAGAGAGTTCATGACTGAGAAAGACAGAACAACGGCAGCTTTTTAATAGCGAAACAGCTCAAACACCAGCTACACACACAACAGGTGAAAAGAGTTCAAGCTGTGATTAAGGAGAGCTCTGAGCTTATAGCATCAATAATCGACTCTAATCACAGGGATTATTCCTGCATCCAGTCCCTGTGTGTCTCAGTGATTACAGTGGGAATTTGGGGAGATTTCGGGGGAAACCCCTTATAGTTTTTTGGGAGTGAACAATGTGACATTCTTCAGTTCACACCAAGACAAACGCAGACATCCACGTCCCATCACACTGCAAAGCTCAGATCTGAGACTTTCATTTATTTATAAGGTTTCCACATGAAGAGTCCGACTAAAGATGAGACGAATCCACAGTGTGAGTTTTGAGGAGAACTTTGTGTATTGTTTCAGTCCATGTGGGTCACAAAAATCATAAATACCTTAATATGATGTCAAAATTCCTTTGGTTATATCAGTCTGAATTTAGTGTGATTTCGAAAAATGCTCCACTTCCGACAGTTTTGTCAAAATGGATGAATCAGCTTATGCAATTTATTATCATTAATTTATTCCTGAGGTTTAATTAAAAATATAACAGACTATGTCTTGCTTGCGTTTTGGGATTGAATCACTCGTACTAAATTGGAACAAGCAACAAAGTGTTGAGTTTTGTTGCACCTAAACCCTTTTCATGTTCATAAAAAAACATGACAAACTATTCAAAAAGGTCATTTTACCGCATCATTAACACTTCGAGCACTTCAGTAGTTGACGTCAGCAGCTTATCATAGAAGTCCATGACTGCTGGGGAAACTAACAGGCTCGAAACCTCATTTTAGGTTTTCATTTTAGTTCCCTCATAGTCAGTCACAGTATTTTGTTTAGCTGCTATTCCTGCATCACTGATCACAGGAGAGAATGAAGCCATACAGTTTTTATTTTTTATTTGTCTCATTTTGCTATGAAATGGAGTCATTTATTGCTACATTTAACCAACAGTGTGCAGATTCAGGATGTAAGTTCAGGATGTATCGTGTTTTGCAAAATAATAATTTAACTATAAACAAATCTGAGCGCCTGAGAAACACAATTTGCTAGTTTTTCTTAAAGTCTGAATTTTTTTWAAATTTGTTATACACTCACCTAAAGGATTATTAGGAACACCTGACTAATACGGTGTTTGACCCCCTTTCACCTTCAGAACTGCCTTAATTCTACGTGGCATTGATGCAACAAGGTGCTGAAAGCATTCTTTAGAAACGTTGGCCCATATTGATAGGAGAGCATCTTGCAGTTGATGGAGATTTGTGGGATGCACATCCAGGGCATGAAGCTCTTGTTCCACCACATCCCAAAGATGCTCTATTGGGTTGAGATCTGGTGACTGTGGGGGCCATTTTAGTACAGTGAACTCATTGTCATGTTCAAGAAACCAGTCTGAAATGATTGGAGCTTTGTGACATGGTGCATTATCCTGCTGGAAGTAGCCATCAGAGGATGAGGACATGGTGGTCATAAAGGGATGGACATGGTCAGAAACAATGCTCAGGTAGGCCGTGGCATTTAAACGATGCCCAATTGGCACTAAGGGGCCTAAAGTGTGCCAAGAAAAGATCCCCCACACCATTACACCACCACCAGCAGCAGCCTGCACAGTGGTAACAAGGCATGATGGATCCATGTTCTCATTCTGTTTACGCCAAATTCTGACTCTACCATTTGAACGTCTCAACAGAAATCGAGACTCATCAGACCAGGCGGCATTTTTCTTCTTTTTGTCTTCAACTGTCCAATTTTGGTGATCTCGTGCAAATTGTAGCCTCTTTTTCCTATTTGTAGTGGAGATGAGTGGTACCCGGTGGGGTCTTCTGCTGTTGTAGCCCATCCGCCTCAAGGTTGTGCGTGTTGTGGCTTCACAAATGCTTTGCTGCAGACCTCGGTTGTAACGAGTGGTTAKTTCAGTCAAAGTTGCTCTTCTATCAGCTTGAATCAGTCGGCCCAGTTCTCCTCTGACCTCCAGCATCAACAAGGCATTTTCACCCACAGGACTGCCGCATACKGGATGTTTTTCCCTTTTCACACCATTCTTTGTAAACCTAGAAATGGTTGTGCATGAAAATCCCAGTAACTGAGCAGATTGTGAAATACTCAGACCGGCCCGTCTGGCACCAACAACCATGCCACGCTCGAAATTGCTTAAATCACCTTTCTGTCCCATTCTGACATTCAGTTTGGAGTTCAGGAGATTGTCTTGACCAGGACCACACCCCTAAATGCACTGAAGCAACTGCCATGTGATTGGTGGATTAGATCATTGCAGTAATGAGAAATTGAACAGGTGTTCCTAATAATCCTTTAGGTGAGTGTATATGAGAACATCCAGTTCATGTAGGAAGGACAGCTAAACTCCGCTCTTCTTGCACGTTCACATACAATGGTAGGATTTGTCTCTACGCTGTTTGACATTAAACATGTCAGAGAAATGGAAAGGAAGTCCATTTTGAATAACATTGGTTTAACGGTGTATTTTCCATTTAGACTGTAACCTGTGACCTGAGGGCATTTTGTATTTCAAGTTAAAGAACATCAGGTCCAAGTCGAAACTGAATTTCAGTGAATTCACAAAAGGTTAGATGAGCAGGAAGTAAAAGTAAATACAGAGCGCTGTTATAAATGCCAACACGAATAACTGAATAGAAATGCTTGTTGTTAACACGTCCTTTCTGCCGCGTGTCTTTTACGCTATGGAGTGGTGAAGACTCAACATTTTAAAGCCGTTAGAAGCTAAAGTGTTCATTCCTCTGGCTGCAGCATGTGCTGGCCTCTCCTCCTTCATCAGGTTATTACAGAGAGGCTAGACTTCACCCCTGGCAGGTTTGGCGAGATGCTTTTCCAATATGTGCCATGAGATCGAGTGCACGAGTCTCCCTGATCTTAGCGAGGTCGGTACGTTCCTCCTGCTGAGGCTTTAGTCAATGCCTTTACAAACCTCGCAGTGTAACCTGGACAACCATCTGAGGCGTCCATGTCTCTGGAAAGGTGACTCAATGCAGGCAACAGCAAATGCTACACACACATTATAAACCCATGGCTAATTAAGTATCCCATGGCTTCACTGCATTGTGAGAGCTCTGATCCTCTAGTATCAAGAACAAGCTTTAACAACAACAACAACAACAAACCTCAAAAAACTCGTTCCTATCACACTCCAAAGCTGAAATCTGTGACTCTAATGTATTCAGTACATTTTCACATGAAGGGTTGAACCAGCAAAATGAAATAAATTCATTTAAACAGTTTTGAAAACACTTTGGGGTATCATTTCTTTTAGCGTCACGGGTGTTAAAAAGCATAATTACCTTCATGTTATACCAGAATTGAGTGGGAATTTAGTGTAATTCTTTTCCGAAGCACGATTTATTTCCCTCCCACAGTTTTGTCACTATGGATACATCAGGCTGCGGTTGTGTTTGTTGCAGTTTACAGTACACATGCAGTTTATTATCAATAATATGTTGGTTGGGCTTTAATAATAAAAAAAAAAAATCAACTAAAAACAAACTTTGATTGTCTTTCTCTAATGAGTCACTGGAGTTAAATTGGAAGAAGGAAAATCTGTTTCACACAAAAACATTTTAATTACAAAAAGTTAAACAACATTAAAATACACAAAGTGTTTACAGCCTCATCAGCACCTTGAACACTTAAGTCACTAGAAGTCCATGACTGCTGGGGAAACTGCAGCAGCACTAATAGACTACAAGTCAATCAGCATAAACAACATAATCACTTGATCTCTTCATGTCCGCTATAAGATTAGTCAGGATGCTGTTGGGGTTCTTTATGTAGATTATCATGATTGAGAGGCATAACAACAACTGCAGCTTTTTAATTGTAAAACACCGTCAAAACCTGCCAGTTATTCCATGTAATTCAAAACATGAATTACTGGACATCCTGAACGAGGTGAGCGTCTACTGTGATATGATCACTGATTGGTTATTCGCTACTGTAGTGTGACATCGTAATATGATGTTAAAGTTCTTTGGGTTTTATCAGCCTGGATGTTGTACTGTACCTCCCACAGTTTGGTCACAGTAGATACATCAGGCTGCTGTTGTGTTTGAGTCAGTTTAATTATGCACATTATTATCAATAAAATGATGATTACTTTTTTATTAAAAATCTAAAAAAAAAAAAAAAAAACAACACGTGTTGGGTTTTATTGCATACGAAACATTTTTAATGCACCATAAACACCTGCAACAATAAAAAGCTAACAGCGAATCCAATTAGACGATAGAAAACGAGACACTTATAAAATACTAGGGATACTGCAAGTCTGCTCGTAACGGAACGATTAAACTCAATTCTGAAACCTTCCACGTCCCAAATAGGTGGAAATTTTATCTCTTGTCCTCTGGTAAGAAGAGATGAAGCGGTGATTAAAGAGAGGATTAATAATCGCCTTCCAGATCAGACAAGAATAAACGAGATAACGTTGGTGACAGCGGTAACATTGAGTAGTGAAGATGAAATAAAACATGAAATGGAAGGAGACGGTGTCACGCTTTGTGATGTGATGAATTAGAGGTGAGTGGGTTATGATACGAGCAGCAGAGTTCTGGATAGGTTGGAGTTCATGTAGGAGTTTTAGTGGTAAGCCAGTTAGAAGTGATGTTCAGACCAGTGCATGGATGAGAGCGGCGGCAGAAGTGAGTGAGGTGAGGAACCGGAGAAGAGGATAAATGTTGTGTAGTTGGAGGTAACATGATCGGCAGATATCGTTTATATTGGCTTCAAAGGACAAAGTGCCAACAAAGATGATCCACAGGTTTTTGATCCACCTGAGAAGAGGGAGAAACTGAGGAACCATCGATGCAGAGTGAGAAACTGTTGGACTTGGAGAAGGTGGATTTTGACCCTATGAGGAGGACATCTGTCTTATTGCTGTTGGTGAGAGAGGACGGTGGGAGAACGGGGTTATGTGACGTTTAAAAATTTTCCTGAAATTCACATCCTTTCTTAGACAGGCTAATACAGACACAGCAGTATAAGTTTGGTGTAACTATCACACTCCAAAGCCGAGATTTGAGGTTTTAATATATTCAGGAAGAATATGAAGCGTTTGATTGCAAAATGAGATATTTTTTTTTTATTCTAGCAGGAATAATTGCAAAAAGTAATACAATTTGATAGAAACTATTGTATTTCGGATCAAACCTGTTTACTTTGTGTAATTTGGCAAAACGCTCTAACTCCACCTCTCACGGTTTTGTCACAATGACTTCCTCAACATGCAGTTGTGTTTGTGGCAGTACAACAATATAAACAATAGAACTCTTTGATCAGTTTATGTCTGTTACTGTACGAGTCTGTTGGGTTTCTGCGTGTAGAGTATCTGAACTGAGAGGGTCAGGGGTAGCTCAGTGGTTAAGGCATTGTACTACGGTTCGGAAGGTCCCAGGTTCAAGTCCCACCACCACCAAGTTGTCCCTGTTGGGCCCTTGAGCAAGGCCCTTAACCCCAACTGCTCAGATGTATAATGAGATAAAAAATGTAAGTCGCTCTAGATAAGGGCGTCTGCCAAATTTGCCAATATTTTCTAAACAACAAATCTCATTCTGTACAACCTTTATGCTCTTTCTTTTTTTGCAATAATACATTTTTACATACAGTATATTTTATTATTATTATTATTATTATTATTATTGTTATTATTGTTAGTAGTAGTAGTTGTATTCTCCACTTTTCAGTGGTGAAGCCCGAGTCACCGTCACCGTGGTAACAGCAGCTGCAGGGAAATATCAGGGATGAAAGGTTTTCTGGTCTCTGATTAGGAGACTGATCCTGGACAAGAGACTAAATAAATTACACACAACCCCTCATAACCGCTCACGTCAACCACTTCAATATTTAAGGCCTTAAGTCCACGTTGTCATGGAGACCTTGAGGATTGATGGAGGAATTACTTTCTCACACTCTGGAATCCTTTTCCAGTTGTAAAGTTCTACTTGAAACCTTTAAATCATTTCCACGGAGCACAAACTGATGAAAAACTGTATAAATGTTCCGTTTAGTCCTTAAACTTTCAGTTACTTATTTTCTTGTGAACTAATGCACACACTGCTCGTGCACACACTGCTCGTGCACACACTGTTAACACACACACTGCTCATGGACACACTCCTCATGGACACACTGCTCATGCACACACTGTTAACACACACACTGTTAACACACACACTGTTAACACACACACTGCTCATGGACACACTGTTAATACACACACTGTTTATACACACACTGTTAATACACACACTGTTTATACACACACACTGTTAATACACACACTGCTTGTGCACACATTGTTAATACACACACTGTTAATACACACACTGTTAATACACACACTGCTCATGCACACACTGTTAATACACACACTGTTAACACACACACTGCTCGTGCACACACTGCTTGGGGGAAACAATGTTCTACTGAGGACTCTAAAGCGTTGTTAGGATCCTAAAGGTCATTTTTTCTGTAAGTTCTGCTTTAAACCACTCGTGACTAAACTCAGGTCCCTGACGGAGAGTAACAGAGTGACACTGGATATTAAACTGCAGATTCCTAGACACACTGAGCTCATGATGATTTTCTATGAGATTGTGGTGCAAATGTGTACAGTAAGTTGTCAAATCGGACAGGTAATCCCAAGTGTAGACAATGGACAAGCGGACATGGCAGAGTGGACAAAGTTTACAGATAGGAGAAAGCAAAGTGGACCGTATGGCCAGATCAGAGAATCAGAGACAGTAGAAAGAGTGTAGAGATTAGACAGAGTAGACAGAATGGACATATGAGAAAAGGACAGACGGATTAGACGGAGCTGACGCAGTGGGCAGATTAGACAGAAACGCTTGGACAGATTAGAGTGAACAGAACAGAACCTACAAAGTGGACAGAGCGGTCAAATTGTGTGGACAGATCACACAGAGTGAACAATTGAGAGGAAATTGAGGGAAATCGGACAAAGTGGACAAATTAGACAACAGACAGATCATACAAAGTGGACAAATCAGATAAATAGGGTAAATAAGAGAGGACAAAGTGGACAGCTTGGACAGAGTGGACATTCTGGCCAGACAAGACAGAGTGGACTGATTGAAATGATTAGACATTGTGGACAGGGTGGACTTAGTAGACAATAAAACAAAGTGAAATCAGACAGAATGGACAGATCGGAAAGAGTTGGCAGATCAAACAGATTGGACCCGAGTGGACGGATTAACCAGAGTGGACAAATGAGAGAGGGAACAGATCAGACAGAGTGGACAGAGAGGACTTAGTAGACAAATCACACAAGGGGGACAGATCAGACCCGAGTGGACAGAGACTCAGCTGTGAGGGGAGAGAAACCTCAGCGCAACTGGCCGAGAAATTCCCAGTCAGTTCCCATGGCAACATGGTCATATGACAGGTTTCCTCTCGCTGTCCTCAGGTCAGGCCATGATCTAGTTTTTATATGAGCTGAACCATCATCAGAGAGAGAGCGTGTGTGTGTGTGTGTGTGTGTGTGTGTGTGTGTGAGAGAGAGAATAGTCAGAGTTAAAGCCGGTGAAGCTGTGTGTCTGATCTCGGTGTGTTTGTTCGCAGCGATGTGATTACACACTCGGGTTTATTTCCTCTTCCTGTTTTTGCTCTTCTCATGGAACACACGCAACCTCCACACTCACACAAAAGTGATGATGATGATGATGATGAGTGTAAGAAGCTTCAAAGTGGACATAATAATTACATAATAAATCAAATCAAATAAATATAGATTTGGAGATGTTTCGCAACATGCAACTATAAATGTACAATTCTTTGTGTAATAAATAGCAAATTGCCATTTTTGCCTTTTCTTTACTGAACAAAAAAAACAAAAAGAGGAATAAAACACACTGCTGAAGTGTTAAACTGAGTCCTCAGAAGGTTTGTGTGATGAAGGCTCACTTCAGAAACACTCACTCACGTCTATACCACTTTACCCTGTGTTCAGGGTCTCGGGGGCGGAGCCTACTCCAGGACGCTTAGGTGGGGTACAGCCTGGACAGGGTGCCAATCAATCGCAGGGCACACACACACACACACACACATACACTCACCCACACACACTACGGAACACCAATTAGCCCAACCTGCAGGTCTTTGGAAGGAAACCAGAGTACGAATATAAAAACTCACTCATGCACACAGAGACAGGATTCGAACCTGGCCGGGATTCGAACCCGGACCCTGGAGGTGCAGGTGATAATCACTACACCCATGTGCCGCCCCTTCAGAAACACAGGATGATGAAATAATTCAGGAAGTGTGTGTACACAGGACATCATCGCCTGTCTGTCGAGCCGCCGCTCCTCCGTGTGTATAAACACAAAGTCATGAGACAGAGGACGCGTGTCAAACTCCGGCAGCTCCTACAGTTCTTACTCTCAAATTAACATCCTGATGAATAATGCATGAGGTCCAGTAATGCAAAGTGTGCAAGTACTGTTGGACGTCGCTGGCTCAGGGGTCATACAGGACTAACACACACACACACACACACACACACACACACACACACACACAAATTTAGTTTTTTCACAGCAGTTGAGGTGTTCTGCGCTCACTCCATATGGAGGTTGGTGAAGTTCTCGCTGGAGCTCATCTGGTTGGAGAGGCTTCTCATGGGGATGGTGATGAGTTACACGCTCACTGTTTGGTCCACAACCTGTTTATAATGATATTATTCTACGTGATAAAGCACAACAGGGGGCGCTGTTCTAGCAATATATTCCAAAAAAGCGTGGTGTGATGTGGCTCGACTTCCTCTCACACTGCAGGTACGTCTGAAGCTACAGAACATCTCAGAAGCCGGTCACGTCCAGCTCTCGCTTCCGTTACAGCAGCTAGAAACATCGCAGCTCATCATGGTACTGGAAAGAGTGTGTAAGCGCAAAATCTTCCATCCTGGAGACGTCAGAAAACTGGCAGTGGAGACGCCTTCCGTCAAAACTCCATCGTGTCGACTCTGAACACGTGACCTGGATGACTCGCTGCTACTGAAACACGCTAAACCTGCGCTGCTGTGGAAAATGAACATTCAACACCTTCCGACCAATCAGAAATCAGAGCATGATTAATACTATTACTATCAGTAATCAGTGTGTGTGTGTGTGTGTGTGTGAGTGTGTTATTAATTATACATATAAACACATTGTACACGATGAGCACCATCTGGTAATTAACACACGACTCTGACTTCAAAGTATCAGTGTGTGATTTGGGCACAACCCGTTCCTGCTCCTGGCACGGTGACTGAAACACACACACACACACACACACACACACACACACACACACACACACACACCACCGCCTCTCTCATTAAAGCACACTGGCTTCACTCCGACTGCCGAAGCGCTCCTACGTTAGCTAGCTCTCTCTCTCCCTCTCGACATTACTTCCTGTGAGGCCGTTAAACACCACCGTGACAACGAACAGACCCAGCTAGCCTAGCACCCTGAAGCTAATGAGTTATAACGTGACGGAAAGAATCAAAAGGTTTTATTTAGGATTGAGGTTTAGTGTTAGCTCATTTGTCTTCAGCTCATTATCGCAGACTAGCAGTAGAAACATGACGGGGCGTGCTAGTCGGCTAAGCTAACACTTTGAGAAGAAGATCGTTACGACTTAACATCCCGTCAGCGGATGAATGAAGCGGAGCGGTGCGCTAGCCTGCAGCGCCTGCTGGTCGTATTGTTCATATCGTTTCCGTGTGGTTAAAACCCTGATGTGAAATGTTTCAGAATTCAACCTGGCAAATAAAAAGTTAACCACGTTAGCTAGTCAAGCGTCCATTCCAGGCAACGCCTCCGTTATCCAGCTCAGTGCCCTACTGGAGCTAGCTAGCTAGTTTCTACTATTAGTTTAATAACAGTAGCTTAAATTTAACGTCTCCTGTTGCCATGGAGACGTTTCTGGTTCAATAAACAAGTGTGCTTATGTGTGACCTCTGACCCTGATCACCAGGATAAAGCTCGTACTGAGGATGAAATGTATGACTGAAGGCTGTATGAGAAGACCTGGACAAACTGCTGTGATGTCATTTGTGATGCCGACTTGACTTGAGGGTCGGGGTAAGAGATTGGGTTAACAGTTAAGGGTTTAGGGGAAAACTTTAAATAATATTTGTGAGAGTGAAAAGTCTTCGGTTAGGGTTAAGAGGTAAAGTCCAATGTATGGTTCTGTCCAAGCAAATGGTTCAAGGACACAAAGCTAAAGCTGATCAATTCGACTTTACCAAGAGTACTAGATTATAAGTACAGTATCGCAAATAATCCAAAATAAAACTAAAACTGTGCTTGATTGGGATCGAGATATTTCATGCACAGCAGTGGCGGCCGGTGCAAAATTCTTTTGGAGGGGGGCGCAAACAAAATGAAAATGAAACTTTTAATCCTGGCCTGTAAATAGTCATTTATCAGGTGATTATGCGGTGATCATTACTACTAGTATAAAATAAAGTCCTGACTCACATCGCATCCAGTCAGCAGCTCCGCTCGCCATAAGAAGTGCTGGAACAGACTCGCTGAGAATCACATGGTCCAATCACATGAGCCCAAATATTTAAAAACAATATTGATTCGCTAGGAACAAAAGTGGGCGGGTTCAGGGCGCACAGTGCTCCGCCCCAAGGATGATTTGAAATGATCCAATCAGAGCTCAGCCTCAGGTCACATGCTTTTCTAAAATGTACGCGCTACATAGACACTCGTTTGTCCGGCGCCGCGCGTACACCAACACAAATGAACGTAATACAGTTTAGATTTTTTTTATTGAAAATAAATGATATTAATAAATACAGCGGAATATTGTGACTAAATGACTTTATTTCATTATTAAAATAAATAATTCTTATGTTAAATAATGACATGTTAAAGTAGCATTCTTCTCTGCCTGACTTTAAGGGGGGGCGGCGCCCCTGCGCCCCCTACTGACCGGCCGCTGATGCACAGGCATTTTCTCTCATGTTGTAACATTCATATACACTTTATTACACCTCTGTCAACATCGTCCATAACTCTTTCATGTTAAACATCTTCATAAAATATTTCATTTTATTGCCAACATGGTGTCACCTGGTGCTGTGATGTTTATTTCGGAGAGTTGTGTAATTCGTGCCCTTGGTAACACATCAAGGCTTAAAACAGACAAGGGCCGTTCCCAGTTTCCTGTTTGGGAGGCCGAGTAATCTCGTTAGGCGAGACAGATTTAGAGAGATAGAGAGAGAGAGAGAGATGATTGTTCTTCCAGCGATGTATAACCGAGGCTGCATGTCTGTGCTCCGACCTGCGAACTTCATGTCTAACGTCCTGTTTTTATAACTGGGCTTCCATTACACTGACTCTTCTCTACATACTGAATCTAGAAAACAAACATCACGTCTACTGTAGTCGGAAGTATGAAGTGTTATTATGAAATAATAAAACATTTATTTCCACCCAGACTCTCATTCATTTCTTTCCAAGGTCTTGTATTGATGATGGGAGAGGAACGAGGAACCACAGCGTCAAACCTTCTCCAGCACGTCCCAGAGATTCTCGAGTCTGGACTCTGTGGAAATGACGTCTCACTGCTCCCTGAACCTCTCCGTCACAATATCCGTCTGACGAATCCTGGCAACTACAACTTCACCACTCGTTCGATCCACACCTGAATCATGACGACTTTATCCCTGGTTCAGCGGTTTTCCTTGCTTGGAGAACTTTCGGAAGACGCTGATCATCACCCAAGAGTTGCAGTCGTGGAGCTGCTCTGACCCGGTCATGTGGGTGCAGACGTTACTATTTGGCGCTTGTCAAGGTCACTTAAATCCTCACCTCTGCCCATGTTCTTCTGCTTCTAACACATCAACTTCAGGAAGAAGATCGCCTGATATGATCTCCCACCCAAGATAATGTAACTGTAGCTTCTGCAGAAGAGTGAAACTGTGATGTCTAGACTACCGGGTCAGAGGATGTTCCCGGTCTGCTGTGGTCAAGACTTACCAAAGGTGAGCCAAGGAAAGGAAAGGACAGGGTCATGGGCGGCCAAGACTCATCAGGGTTAAGACTGACCCGTGTAGTCCGAGCTAATAGGAGAGCTACTGCAGACAAAATTGCTGTCTGTTCCTCGCTGGTTTGGATAAAATGGAGTGAGAACACACAGTGCATCAGTGTCTGATTGGCCAAAAAGGGGACCTATGGGTCATAATGTTATGGCTGACTGGTAGAGAGAGAGAGAGAGAGAATCAGCCATTTATTGTAATCAACACACTAATTATTCTGGTATTTCTATTGTATATTCCAATTACTCAAGAGTGCAAATGGTAATGAGATGTGATTAAATCTGTGTGTATCTTATAAATAACACATTAGGAGAGTAAATGTACTTAATAGTGTGTTAAGTCATCCATATAGCCCTGTAGGCCAAGCAATGTGTGTGTGTGTGTGTGTGTGTGTTCCCTATACATAAAGTAGCTTTGAATATTCACCGGTGCTGAAGTTTCCAATCTGTCTGGGTCCAGATCTGCAGCCGGTGTGTTTCGCACTCGTTTTCCTCGCGGTCTCGCAGGAAGTGAAAACAGCGTCCCAGTGTTTTGTCCTTCCGAGGCAGAATCACACTGGCAGTGTTTACCCAGTTTTTCCCACCAAGGGCAGCACCGCGGTGAGGTGAGGTCGCACCGATGCCCATGGCGGCGCGCACACACACATCCGCGTGAATCTCCCTCTCTCGGACCGAGTGACGCACGCCGCAGTGTGAACGAGTAACAGTTCCACGGGCTTCAGTTCACTAGTGACGTGCTTGAAGTTTCCATTAAAGGAAAGAGGACAGTTAACTTCAATGTGAACCAGATATCAGCTTGCAGAGGAGTAATTTGAAAAGGGGGGGGAGGGGGGAGGTTGGGTGGTAACCGGCCAGTAGAACCCAACAATATCGTGTATCGTCGCCTCCCAAACCGGGTTGACTTGACAATAAATACAGTGGTCACCATTTGCCTCCAACGTAGGTGCATGTTGGCGTGCGGCCAAGACAAATTACACGCCAAACTGTAGTTGTTAAGGCGGAGCATTCGTGTGCCAAGGTGCCACGGTAAATATTTTAACAGGCATGATCTGTTTATACCTACACTTGCCCTGGCGGCCCCGATTCCCAGCGTTCACATTAGCGATGTTACACCTGCGCGTGCTTGCGCTCCGATACAGCAGGTGGCAGCGTGATCCTTGTTGGGATGCAAACCGCCGGTAAATACAAAAATGATGAAGATTAGTTTTTTTCTGCATATTATTGGAACATTATTGATAATTGGGAGACAATGGAAAAGCCGAGCTAGCGAGTTATCTTTAGCGCTTCATCAGAAAGGTTTTTATCCACCTGACAAAAGAAGAGCTGATGTGAGACGAGACCACAGAGTGTGTGTGTGTGTGTGAGAGTCTCGCTTCAGCAGGTTGGCCCGATTCACCTTCTTTCTTTCAGACTCACAATGAAACGCAGTAATCCGTACAGGATTAGGATGAAGTGAGTGTGGATATGACGCGGCCTTCATTCACTCCACACTCCACACGAGCTCGTTAACTCGCCGCGAGCTCGTTAATGTGCGGCCTGAAGAGGGGATTAGAGAGGGAGAGACCTCGGCGCGGCGTCGCACACAAAGAGTCCAGGCTTCAGGCTTATTACAAACCCTAATGGAAAACACACAGGAGGTGGAACAGACCAACATAAAAGTATAATATAAGTGCAGAAAATGTAAAAAAACAAAAACAAAAAAACACTTGTTTTTAATCCTGCATGGACGATGGAGTCGGTCAGCTTGTGTTTTTTCGCTCTTTGAGACAAAACATTCCCGAAACATCAGAAGTGTGAAGTTGTGAAGATGTGTGAGTCTCTCTCTTTCACACACACACACACACACACACACACACACACACACACACACACACACACACACACACACACTCTCTGAAAGAGCAGCACTGACGTGAGAGGGCACAAATGACGTCCTCACACTTCATATTGAATCACTGCAAGAGCCTCTTCCTCCTCCTCCTCTTCCTCATCCTCAGTTAAATTAAACATTAGATAGAAAAAGCGTGAGGTTTGGACTGAGATCAGCCAGTGCATGCTGTTATACATCATTATACACGATCCGTCCTCAACAGAGTTTACTGTACACGGTAGTATTCTAAACACTGTTTAACTTTATAAATATTTATAACGTTTTATGATGAACCCTGACGTGAGATGTCTAATAAATCTAAACGTATGTAAATAAATACGACATTAAATACACACGTGCGCTCCAGTCCGGTGTTTAATGACCCCGATGATCAGAGACATGAAGAACGATCTTCGTTACCCCCGATTTATCATTTACCGAGACGCCCCGGTTTTACCTCCAGCGCTGATTCTGGGCGTCGCCCATCTCATTTTCGGTGTCTGACTCCCCGAACTCGATCTCGGCTTCACCCTGAAAGTGAAAGAGGAGACGGACGGGAAGCAGACGAGTGTTTAACCCGAGCTGACCCCGACCGCAGCCTGCAGCCTTCAGCACACGTTACACACGTTACACACGTCACCTCCGGTTTATCAGCCCGAGATACCGAACCACGGGAGAGAGAGAGAGAGAGGGGGAGGGGGAGGGGGGAGGGGGCGTAGTGGGGGGACTTAATAAAAAGTGATAAAGAAAAATAGAGAATTAGAGAAGGGTAGCGCGAAGGCTCAATGAGAAAACGAGCACCGAGAATCCTTCACACACAATAACGTTACGGCGCGATGACATTTTCTACTCCGAGATCTGATAATAACGTTAGCGAGAGTAAAATAAACACCAGGGGAGATGAGGAGGAGAAGAGCAGAAGAAACCCTGAGAACCTTCACATCCACCGTCTCTGCAGGAAGTCTAACGCTGGACGAGCTGTAATACGGTTCTAACAAATTTTTGTAATGATACTCAATTTGCTCTTGAAAGTTACAATGTCTTTGATAATATAATGTTGAGATTGCGTCGAATAAACCGCCGACATGCAGCGTCGCCAATACAACATCAAAGCAACGTAACTGTAACCTTCATTTGCAGCCAGTCGCAGTAAAACACTTGTTCCTGGTTATTTCACTTTAATCTACTGTACATCATTCATTTGGTTTAATATAATGAAATGAGGGGGGGGGGG
>QMIH01001479.1:26175-37422 GCA_003987875.1 Clarias batrachus
GGGGGGGGGGGGTCAAAACTTTTGCAAAGTTCTTTACTTGAAGCAACTTTCATTTGAAGCCACTTCAAACAACCATCTCACACACACACACACACACACACACACACACACACACACACACACACATTCACACCTACCTATTCACCAGGAGAGGGCGCTACCACAGCCGTGCATCTGTATTGTTAAGAAATTGTGATTGTCGAGCGAATCACAGGCGAAACCTTACAGATGAACAGAACACAATCGATATTATAATGAACCTTATCTTCTGGCACCGGGCCAATCTGATTGGTATTGTAAAACGAATGCATATTTATGCAAATGCCACTCGTCTAATTAAACGCGCATACATTTGCATACTTTATGAAAGCAGAAGTGTGTGGACGATGTTAGACGTCTTACACTCTTCACTTCACGCTCTTCAGAGGAGAGGAAAAAACTTTTATAAAAAAAAAAGGAAGTGAATGTCATTTGCATGGATTAATATTTCTCCAGCAGTCCTGAAAATGCAGAACAAAGTGTCAGTGTGTGTGTGTGTGTGTGTGTGTGTGTGTGTGTTTTCTGTATATCTCAAGTCCTTCTCTGCAATAAGCTTTCTTTCCCTCACTGTAAACGAGCGGAGTGACTCCTCCGAGCTTTTCCCGCGATCCTCTTCTTTCTTTTCTTTTCAGTGATACTGATCTGACTCTTTTTTAATTTTTTTTTTTACCTTTACCGTTCCACTATTTCATTAATTAACACAAGGTTTTCCTTCAATCCGTCTATTTTAAGAGATTTCCTAAGGAGCTGTAAAGAGCGAGTGTTTTAGGATGATTTCTCAAGCGCTGAAAATTAAATTCACTTATGACGTCACAATATCAACTTCAAACTAAACTAATTGTTTCAATCCATTGATTTATTTTACTTGATTAAATATACATGATTAAAATGTGACCTAATTAGACACGGGCATGTCGGTCTCAGTCGAGTCGCACGCTGGAGGCTCGAGGTTCCGTCCTCATGAGGTCTCGGGAGGTTTTTCTTCTCTGTATGTATTAATAAACTTTAATCCACTCTCGGAGCGTTTTGTAAAAGTCCATGAAAGCTTGAATTAAATTAAAGAGGTGACAGAGATGATGGCGCTGCTGCGGGCTGATTAAACGCTCTGAGCTTTAAAATTTAAAAAGCACAAATAAATCAATGCGTCATTAAAGGCACTTTGTTAATTTTTAATAGACAAAAACTCTCTAATTGCTGATGTGTGATTGCTTTTATCGAGTGGCGTGTCGGTGTGTCTGAGCGAGTAAACACACACACACACACACCCACACACACACACACACACACACACGTCCGGTCGTGCAGGGATTTCTGATTCGACTTTTACGCCGCGGTGTCGATGGAGGTGTTCTCATTGTCCTGTTTCTGAGTGAAATAAAGTCAATAACGGAACCCGGTGCTGGACGCCAGCTGGACTCTAGACTGCTAAGCCGAGCTAAAGAGCGGCACAATGCTAATGCTAGCAGAGTTTAAGTTAAGGGCCCCTCGCGTATGATTACAGATAGATTTGTTTGTTTGTCATTCTTAGATGTAGAACTTTCAGTAATTCCTTTGTTTATAATTTTTCTTCTCTAATTCTCCATTCACAGCCGCAGACTTTATGAAAAGACCAGGACAAACTCTAAGTGACGCCACCTGCAGGTTCACGAGGAGCGGTTTTTGGGCGCTTTGGTCACAGGAGCAATCTGACCCTACCTGTTTTATTCACACCGACCCAGCTAGCACACTGCTGAAGGACCAACGCCGGGCCAGCGGCAGTGCAGACACTGGTCCAACGTTCATCAGTGGTTGGCCCAATGCCATTTTGTCCATTGGCCCAATGTTGGCTCATTGGTGGCGCCAAATATAGGTTGGCCCAATGTTGATTCATTAGATAATAGCAAAGTTGGAAATTGGAAATTAAATTAGACTCTTTTCAACATTGGCAATAATAAGAAAAAAACATCTATATCTCCAGAAATTAATTTATTAATTTTATTTGTGATAAAATGATTACAAACTATGAAAATATACGTAACCATTATGATGATAAACTACTAAAACAAACACTTTTTCTCTCAGCGAGGTGGATGAAAATAAATGCATACAAACAACGTAGCCGTCGCCTCAGACAGTCTTTTATATCAGGTGGCTCTGCATCTTCCTCACCATTATTCACCTCGGTACTTTCACCATCAGCGTGGTCTTTATCATCATCATCATCATCATCAACATTAAAGCATCTTTGGAGAACTGTGACTCTAGTCTGTGTAAATACAGAAAAGATTTGAGATTGTACATTAAATATATTTCAAACAATTCTTTGAAATATTCCTTTTTAACCCGCAAGCCGATGAGAAAAACAAACTTTTTCCACATTTGGCTCAACTCAGTGCAACAACAGTTCCAGTATTACAGCACACACATTTTTCTCCAGATGAAACAAAGTAAACACGGCAACTCAAACAGTAAATAAACCAGCAGAATTGTCATATGATATGTTTCACATGCCGACTACCTTAGTACATACAGTATATTCGATAACCGCATAAACATACACAAATGCAGCCCTAAAGCAAAACAATCTGTATACTAGCCCTGTACCATTTCTGCCGTTACTATGGCAACAATCCCTATGGTTCTAACCTCGCTATGGCTCTGTATGCTACTGTATTCACTGGCAACAGGTAGATTAGCCTAGCATAATATTCACAGCTAAACATCTTTCTCACCACATTACAGCAAAACCCATGTTTTCATGTTACTACCACAGATTCTCAACACTCTTATGTCTTACTCAGGGGTATTTACATCTGATTTGGAGGAATATAAAACCACCTGTAGTTAGGAGCAAAGAGGCACAAAATGTTAGCTTGTGTTTAGCTTGGCTGCAGACCCTACTCTAATTAACATCACCTGGCCTCTGTGGGGTTTTAGGTTCCTCCCAGCGATGAGCGCCATCTAGAGACCTGTTTGACAGGGTTCACAGTTGAGCACAAAGTACAATGAATTTAATATGAATCATTTCAGAAAACACAAGAAAATAAATGTAAAAAATGTTGGTGTTAGTTAGGGTCCACTGAGTTCAACATATAGTTCTTTTAATGTTATTTATGTCCCGTTAGCCTCATATGAGCTCCTGATGTGACGACATCATTGAGAGAGCCTGCTGCGCAAAGCCAAAGCAATGTAATTTCATTTCCAATTTTCAACCTTGTCATTATCTACTGAACCAATGTTGGGCCAATCTATCTTTGGCCCCACCAATAGGCCAACAATGTCCCAATGGACAAAATGACATCACCACCGATGCCAACATAGGTTCAACATACTGTATGCACTGCTGTTTGCCCAAGTTTGGCCCGACATCGGAGCGCTGACAGAAGTTACTATAATTTTGCTGACATTGGGCCAAAAAAGCAGTTCTATCTGGATACCGACCTCAGTTACCACAATCTAGCAAGCTTAGCTAAAATGCTAAGGTGCCAAATGTTAACTTATGTGTTAAAATCCGACTGAACTTGCTTATCCATACCCTAGCTTACCCTAGGTTAGCTGAAATAATGCGCAGCTGAGAGATAGCGGTTTGACACCTGCAATGCAGCCAACACTCAAATCAGCCACACCCCTCATTATAGAGGGTTTTTTTGGCTTAAAATGTAATTTTAGCCAATAAGTTACGTTACACTTTCGCCACCCTACAGTTGTCATGAATGATGAATCTAGTTACTGAGAACTTTAAATAACACCTTTAAATCACGAGGGGATTCCCGGACGCTATTTGCCTCTCAAATTTCCCAAATAATGGAAACCCCAATGCAAGATTTTACTGGTTTGTCAAATGTAAAAATGTTTTGTCTCTGCACCTTTAAATCGTGAGGGGAATCCCGGACACCAGTTTATCAGCTGTTTGTCACTGTATTGAACTGTGAACTCTGTTTTGTTGAGGATTTTCCCAAAATTAGGATTATTCACCATCAGGACAGCTTTACAGGACAGACAGTTTCTATCATCGTGCTGATTCAGTGAAACCGTTGAGGCAGAATCATTTCTCCCCCCCACACACATACACACATACTACAGTATATACTGGAATTTGGGGATTTTATACATTCACTTACACACTAAAATACTGTATATAACTGTAAATATTGGCATCTGCAGTGTCTACAGTATATCTTGTACAATACGCGTGAGCTACTTCTGTGATTTGTTCAAAATGTTGGTCTGTTTGTATCTGCAGAAATTCGTAACTCGAATGTTCGTAAGTCTGGGACTACATCATAGAAACAAAAATCAGATTAAAAATTATGTTTATTTTAAGGGCTAAAAGCTTTGCTCATGAAAATGTCTGTATGCATGTAGGTGGGGATTCAGTGCCAGTTATTTTGGCATTATTTTTCCACCCATCCCGAGGCATCTGGAGATTGTACCAGCTTCAGTAGACCGAGGCCGACCCTGCGAGGTTCCTGAGGCATCCAGAGAAGGACCTGCTCCAGCTGGATTCTTCTTCATGATGGTTTGGATCTACACATGCTGCTCCTGAGCTTCCAGTGATCCAGACCCCCATCTGCCCCCTGCACCTGCTGACTCATCCCTGTGCTGAAACGGACTTCATGTTAATTTAAATATCTTCTGTTATATTGAACTTCCAGCTGCATAACACACATTATGTTATACAATTTCTGTTATCTGTTATCACCCAGATGAGGATGGGTTCCCTGTTGAGTTTGGTTCCTCTCAAGGTTTCTTCCTATTGCCATCTCAGGGAGTTTTTCCTTGCCACTGTCGCCGTCACCCTTGGCTTGCTCATCAGGGACAATCTCATTTCTTAAACATATATACATTTCCGTAAGTCTTCTTTTCATTTTCTTTTTCATTTCTGTGAAGCTGCTTTGGGACAATGTCCATTGTTAAAAGCGCTATAGAAATAAAATTGAATTGAATTGAATTGAATTGAATTGAATGAAAAAAAAAAAAATCACTCAGACATGATGAGAGCGAGAACACTGAAGCTGAATTTTAATCATGGTCATTTACATAAAGTATCCCTGATGTAAAGAAATAATAAGCTAAACATTAGAATAAAAACAAGATGCTCTGTGTAAATAGGAAATCATTTTCTTAATGACCCGATGGTGAAAACCCTCAGATTGTTTATTCAACCCTCCAATGTTAATTAGACACAAATATGTTTATTCAGCCTCATTATTGCTGCCGTTGCACTTTCGTAAATATCCTCAAACAAACCTCATATGTGTGTGTTATGTAAGCTGCTCGGGAAATCACTTTTTCTGCAATAATGAGACTCAAAAACTGGGTCATTAAACAGAGTTTCATTTATCTGAGGAGACTACAGTGAGGCCAGAGCTCAGGACACCGAGGCTCAGAGCAGGGCACACTGCCGGAGATGAAGGTGATTAATACCGAGCCTCAGTCTCTTGTGCAGGTGTGTGTGATTACAAGACGCAAAGGTGGAGTCTTCAGGGATCAGCTGAAGTGAAGAGTGTGTAAAACAAACACTGCTGGCTAATCTTAGATAGCCGCTTTCTTTGGAAAGAGAGATCTATAGCGCAGCAGAGGTGTATTTTCAAAGATATTGGACCTGGGATTTTCTCACTTCTAACTGTATAAACTGTGACGCTCAGAGATTCCTCGGACCAATACTATAGTATTTCTTGGTGTAAAAGCTCTGACACTGGAGACTCCTTCCAGAAACAGTTCCAGAAAAAAACTTTACCATATTAATGGTTCCATCAAGTCACAGGAAATGAGCGGTTACTATAGAAACAGGCCTCAAGGACCTGACCCGTCACTTTCGATGATTAATAGCATGATATCTCTGATTCAAAAGTACCACTGCCTCCTGTCAGAGAGGGAGAGCAAGAGGGAGCTGTGAGATTAGAGAGCAGTCTTCATCTTGCACCATTTTTTGATATCAAAGCCTCGTCACTCGTGAGCCGATACCTGAACTGTCTCCTGGGGCGACGCAATCAGGACCCGTTCTCCGGCAGGCCCTGCGCAGCCCACTCGGCTCCAGACAGCAGGACGCAGCAAGCTGCTTATTAGCCGTGCTCGCTCATTACGCCTCTGCTGTGTGGAGGCCCAGCGACCTGAGTGAACACTATAATTCTGCGGTCGATAAAAACGCTGCGTTCAAACTCGCGAGTGTTGACAGAACGGCTGCAATTAATGAAGTGCTATGAAAAAGACGGCCTGCAGGGGGTTACCGCTGCTTAGTGCTTAAACACCAGCGTTTGGAGGGAAAACAAATTTAAACATCCGCGGCGTCGTTTGTTCTAAACGCAATGCAGCTGCTTCTTTACTTGTGCACTGGATACTGTGATGCTAATGTTGTCATGATGGCTAACGGTCTCCAGTTTAGCATGAGTGTAAACAACTGATTTTAGGAAGGAATAACACCAAACGGGAGGATGAAGTTTGGATGGCTGTTGGAATTCAATTGAATATCGTCTGATTTATATTTCGTTATTTCCTCAGTAATTGTTTCTGGGTGAACATGGAATCAATCGTAGGAAAGCTCCAGAGCATCCTGAGGAATTGTCCTCCATGACAACCTTATCCAGAATCCCATGAATTATCCACAGCTCCAATATACACCCCGTGACTTTCCTGGACGTTTCCATGGTGACCCGTGAACCCGTCCCCTGCTGTGCCGACGCCGCTCAACTCCTCAACTCCCTCGGGCCCTCACATTTCAGCCTGTCTGGGGAAGATCTCAGATCACCCCAGGATGAAGATGACATCCTCACATCAAGCTTGTCATTTCCCTGGAGACCTCATCGTCTGACACTGAACATGACCCCGGGGTAGTCTCTGCTACCCTTCCTGCCTCGCACGTCTAGTCAGGTGTCATGTGAACTAAGCATGTAGCTTGGTACAGTATTACTCTTAGAGCCATGCGTTGTTGCAGAAAGACCACAGGATCACAAGGAGTTCCTAAAGGCTCCTTGGTTGGGAAACACTGACTCGAACCAATTTTAGTTGTATAATCTGGCATGGGTCAGTTATTCCGGCTGACATTCAGTTGAGATCTCCTAAGGCGTGATGAATCATAAAATAAAGGCCTCCTGAAACCTCACAGTCCAAAACCCATCGGATTGTGTTTACACTTCATCTCCTGTCCATCGACATGCCTCAGTTTGTGATGGAGACCGACGTGGTTCTTTTACTCCAAAGCCAGACTCATGCTTTTATCTGACACACGGCTCAGACGGCTTCCTGTTGTGAAACATGCTCATTGCTACCTCAGGACAGAGAAGGAGTGAATTGATGCCCCCCTATGTCTTACGGCTCAGAAATCAAGCTGTCTGGCTGCGAGTGCATGTTAGAACAGAAATAAGAGCATCTGTGGGACTCATGTACACACTCCTCTCGCATCAGCAGACTTTCAACACCTTTGAAGCTTCGGAATTTCTTTGATACGGACAATACAGCCTCGTGAGATGGAGATGGAGACGGGGGAAGCTGGCTAAGCTTTCAGACAGCGGAGAGCAGTTCCCTCCAATCTGTGTGAAGAGATCTGATCTCAGATGGGCTGAGCGGCACAAGATCTCCTTCCTTAACTGTTCATACATCCGTCCACTCATCCGTTAATAAAGTGCGATTTGTTTTGTTTTCAGTCATTCACGCATGTGGTTTGGTATTCTTGCTCATGTGTGAGTGGACTGCTTCAACTGCTCCTTGTTTTCAGGCAATAGAGACGGAAACAAATAAAAGTTTATTCATTCAGCGTGACACACACGAGACGCACGAGAGGAACTGTAGCACGAGACGCAAAACAGAGGACAGGCACCACCAGGCTGCACAAGAGACAGACAATTAAACCAAACCAGGTGATAGTGATCACAATGTCACAAAGTCATGTGATTAATCGTAGCCTGAAAGGGCTGATGGGAAATGAAGCTCATGCGCAGGTGAAACCAGTGCCATGCCTTGGTTTGCTCTTAAGGGGATTTAGTAGGCGTGGCTTATGCAACGCAAAACATTCTATACCTACTACGCTAAAGATACGGAGTCGACACCACGTCTCGTTCAGAGCGAAGGGAATAAAGGTACTGTACAGTGAGAGGGAGTTTCTCGTTTTGCCGTTTTTGCCTTTAAATCCTAAAACTATTTCTAAAAACAATTCTGATTCAGCAAACATTTATTCTTAGTACGTTCAAGCCTGCACTAAAACAGTGCAGTAATATCTGTTCTACATTTACTAATATTATCAGTATAAATGAACAGTTTGACAGCAAAACACGATAAAGACCATTTTATGACTTTTAATCATTTTGGAAATTATTATTATTTTTTTTTATTATTATTTTTTTTGGGATTTTTCCCCGATTTTCTCCCTAATTTAGTCGTGTCCAATTCCTCCCCGTCACTAGGGGGCTCCCACATTAAGTCTACTACTACCACTCAGCCGGGAGGGCCGAAGACTATCACGTGTTTCCTCTGAACCACGTGACGCCAGCCGACCGCATCTTTTCGAACTGCTCGCTCGCGCACCGTTGGGGGCGGAGTCACACACTCGGAGGACAGCGCTATCCGCTCCCTCCGTTGCGTCGAGCTCACAGACGCCCCTGACTGGCTGTAGAGCCGTGATTAATGCGGGAGCACTATGTACCTCTCATCCCTCCCCTCTGAGAGAGCTCGGCCAATCAGCTCTCTCTAGACCTCCGGCTGCGAGAGGTTACAGCACCACCCGGGATTCGAACTAGCGATCTCCGGATGATAGGGCGAGCGCTTTAACCACTGCGCCACTCGGAAATTATTATTATTATTAATATTATTCACTGACACACACAAGCTTTTTATATCAATATGCCTAATTTGAAAACTGCTATATAACCTAACTTTAGTAGCTTTAACCTTTCACATTTTGAGCAAAGCACATCATGAAACGGACGTCTTCCAACAGGCCAATCACAACACTTCTTTCTTTCATGTGATCAGTGAAGGCGAGCTACTTCCTGTGTAACACAATATCTGCTGCAGGGGTTTTAACTGTGTTCAAAGGGTTAATGGAGAATGTCGGACCCACGAGAAGGACTTTACAGTTACCCCAGCGGTAATAAGTAACGGTGATGAACATCCATGAAACAGGATATCATGCAATTTTGATGCTGTTTGAATACCATGTTATAAACTTAACAAAACTATGTGTGATAACTTTAACAGAGAAGTAACCTTACACCATTTATATATGCAGGAGCGCTGTGTGAGGGAAGCTGATGGTTACGCAGTGCATTCCTGTATGATGATGTCATGTCCTGAAGGAAGCTGAGACTGGTAGAGGATGAGTCTAATGATGCTGTTGTTATTGTTTATGTTCCTTATGATCTTCAATAAGGCGGCACGGTGGTGTAGTGGTTAGCACTGTCGCCTTGCACCGCCAGGGTCTGGGCTCGATTCCCGTCTCTGTCTGCATGGAGTTTGCATGTTCTCCCCGTGCTTGGTGGGTTTCCTCTGCGTACTCCGGTTTCCTCCCACAGTCCAAAGACATGTATGTTAGACTAATTGGCATAAACGTAGTGCGTGAGTGTGTGTGTGTGTGTGCCCTGTGATGGATTGGCACCCTGTCCAGGGTGTACCCTCCTTGTGCTGTAAGTCTGCTGGGATAGACTCCAGGCCCCCCCGTGACCCTGAATACAGGATTAAGTGGTGTAGATGATGAGTGAGAGTGTAAGTGAGTGTTTACTGTACATGGAGCATCTGCTGTATATGTCCTGATTAATGCTATGCTATAGATACTGTATGTGTTTGCCTATGGCCACGCCTACACAGGTCAGTATGGTTACATTCCTGCCTTGTTTTCTAACTTACAAGCTTCGCTGAAAGTGCACACGCACACACGCACACACACACACACACACACACCGATTTGGTATCACACTACCATGAGTAATATTTTTACACCATGATACTCTGGATTTTTGCTTGGCAATGAAATGTAACAAATTACACATCACACTTCCTCCATCTCTCTCACACACACACACACGCCAGCGTGCCAAGTCTCTCCTGTTGAGAGCGATGGTTCAATAAGCCGTGTTATTGCAGCTCTCAGTCATACAGCGGATTATTTTCCTATCAGTAATCACGTTTTTCCCGTAAGAGACGGATCTACTGGAAATGTGATAAACATCTCTCGCATAAGAAAATCATCCGGCTGATGAGTGGAACTTCATTAACCACAGAGAGTTCATACAGAACACACACACACACACACACACACACACACACACACACACACACACACACACACACACACACAGAGTAAATCAGCTCTATTCAACCTTTAAATCAATGTTTTAAACAACAACTCTGATTTAAACCGGAAGTGGGCGTGGCTTAAACCAGACGTAGGGCGTTTTGTGGTGTCAGTATTCTGACGGTTCCTCAGCCTCAGCTACATCACGCTGGTGTTCCAGGCGACTCAAACAGGACTGATTTTTAATCCATGTATGTTTTTTGTATTTGCGAAGGCCATTCAAGTCAAACCGGGACTTGAGACAAGACTTGCAGTAAAACATCTGAATGGTGCATTTAACAGTTTCACCTGTGAACTGATGGATAGCGTTAAAACAACCAGAAAATGCTACCACTGTTAAAACCATAGGAACTATATATAAAAAAAACAATGTGTCAGACAGTGCTACCATTATATCAGAAAACGCTACCTTTAATTAAAAGATCGTATATGATTTTTTCTACATTATATACTGTATATACATATGAGTTTCCTCTGGGTAATCCGGTTTCCTCCCGTGCGGTGTGAATGTCGACTGGACGTCCTGCCACAGTCATGGGAATGGGAATAAACACAATGCTGACCTTTGACCTCCACGAACCCTAATGGTTTGTTCTCACACAGTTTATTGATGAGAAACAGAAACTAAAGTCCCCTCCCTGAAACTGATCTCATGACCTAACGTAACCCCCAAACATGCGACGTGACAATAGAGATAGTTTACCTACTGAATGGATTATCATAAGTTTACACCCCCCTCTCATTCCGATCAGATCAGACTGTTCACACAGAGAGGGTCACATGATGCAGGTTTAATCTGATTGGCCGATTATAACAATTATTACTGGATCATTAGACTCCATGTGCTGTAGGCGCGTCTGATGCTCATGTTGGCAAACGCCACTGACTTCCTCTTCCCAAAAGTTTTGGCACCATCTGACTGAACTACGACTTATATATAGGAA
>QMIH01001479.1:66518-79783 GCA_003987875.1 Clarias batrachus
ACACACACACACACACACACACACCATTTTAATATCATTATGTATGTATTATCTCACTATTACTAAGAATTATATTTATGCAAAAGTTTACACTGGCTATAAAAAGCCTACGCACCCCTGTGAAAACCCTGTGAAGATTTTAAGTAAAACATTTTTTTAATAAAATAAAATTCACGTGGCTTCTATCGTAGCCAAGTCTTGGTCTGGCAAAATAAAAGGGTATTAATAGTAATAAAAAAAGTATAATAACATCTAATATCTTAGAAAACTAGAATAAGTGGTTAAACAAGTGTTCACTCCGTTTTTATGTTCAGTCATGTGACTGTTCAGAATGAGATCCAATCAGATCCAAACTGATTAACTGATCCTGATTAAACCTAAACACAGATCAGCTGCTCCTCAAAAGTTTTCTTTACATCTTCTTGGTTTCATCGACTGCTGAAGCCTAAACACTTACAAAGCATGTGACCTTGAGACTAAGGAGAGGACAAGAAGAGAACTGATCAGCAAGGCTGCTGGATGGAGCTCAGGAACATCAGGCGAGTCTCAGCTACCTTATACACAACCGGCCAAAAAGAAAATCCTAAAAATGCCATCTCATCACCCAGACATCACCAGAGCCAGAGTGAAGCATGGTGGTGGCAGCATCAAATTATGGAGCTGCTTCTCTTCAGCTGGGACTGGGGATCAAGTCAAGATGGAAGGAATCATGAGCATTTCTCTATATACAGTCCCAATCAAACCTGATGCAGAATCTGTAGGCTTCTGTTTTAGCTTCCCACATGGTAATGATCCAAAGTTACAATCAAAGTAAACACAGAAATGTCTTCAGAAGAATGAGTGTTTTGGAAGATCCCAGTCCGAACCCTGGTCTAAATTATGTCCAAACCATAACTTGTGAAGAGCTGTGTGCTGGCGATCAACTCGCTATCTGATTGATAGCTCTAGAGTGTGAAATAAAACGACCAATCGGAGCTACTCAAAAACACTGAGCGCTGTGCTACAAAGAAAAGATCATGTGTTTAATAAGTGTATACGTATGTAACTAGTTTATACTTCATACATTTTCACATGAACAAAAAGAAACCGTACATGATTTATCTTGATTTCAGAGAACCTATGAGTTTAACGGGGGGGTGTAAACATTTTACTGTATATCTGCTGTGAATATGGGTCTAAATAATACTCGCGTGTGATTTGGATTAAAAGATTTCATCATAAAATATAAAATGAGGCTCCTCTGTAATGAGAAACTTATTAGGTTAAGTAAAGACTAAAGAGTTCAAATTTAGGAACTTTAGGACATAAACACCCTCCACTAAACACACACACACACACACATACACACACACACACACACACACACATACAAACACATACAGGAAACTTAGCGTAGCTAGGCTTAGCATAGCTAATTAGTGCAGGTTCCATCGTAGTGCTGTGGTTTATCGTTAGCCGTGTCTCACTTTAGCTTCCTGGCTCTTTCATCAGCCGCCTGCTGCTTCCTCAACCTCATCCGCTCCCGTGGACTCATCTTCTCGACCTCTGACCTTTCCCTTAGCGTCTGGAGGTGCACTTTCCTCTGCCTGGGGAGAGAAACGTTTCTTAATTACAGCAGTGTTAATGATTTATCTATTCAGTTTCATTAAATGCTCACTGATTCTTTTACAGATAGCTTGTGTGGCTAATTTAACAGAGCTGTGTTAGAAGAACTAGTTATCTAGGATAAAGAGTCAGTTAGCTAATAATAAATAATCAATTAGCTAGTAGTGAGGAGTCAGCTAGCTAGCAATGAGGAATCAGTTAGCTAGCAGTAAGGAATCAGTTAACCAGCAATGATGAGCGAGTTAGCTAAAAATAAAGAGCTAGTTAGTTAGCAATAAAGACTTACTTAGATATCTATGAGGGGTTAGTTATCTAGCAGTGAGGAGTCAAAGAGCTAAAAATATAGAGTTAGTTAGTTATCAATAAATATCCAGTTAGCTAGCAATGAGAAGTCAGTTGGCTAATAATAAGGAGTTGGTTAACTAGCAATGAGGAGTTGGTTAACTAGCAGTCAGGAATCGGTTAACTAGCAGTGAGGAGTTGGTTAACTAGCAGTCAGGAGTGGGTTAACTAGCAGTGAGGAGTTGGTACTAGCAGTGAGGAGTCAGTTAACTAGCAGTGAGGAGTCGGTTGACTAATAATAAGGAGTGGGTTAACTAGAAGTGAGGATTCGGTTAACTAGCAATGCGGAGTCAGTTATCCAGCAATTAGGAGTCAGTTAACTAGCAGTGAGGATTTGGTTAACTTCTTTTACATATTTAAAGCTTGTGTGGCTAATTTACAGGGTCGTGTTAGAAGAATTAGTTATCTAGGATAAAGTGTCAGCAATGAGGAGCCAGTTAATTAGCGAAGAGAAGTCAGTTAACTAGCTAAGAGAAGTCAGTTAACTAGCAATGAGAAGTCGGTTAACTAGCAGTGGGGAGTCGGTTAATTAGCGATGAGGAGTCGGTTGACTAATAATAAGGAGTCAGTTAACTAGCAGTGAGGAGTCAGTTAACTAGCAGTGAGGATTTGGTTAACTTCTTTTACAGATAGCTTGTGTGGCTAATTTACAGGGTCGTGTTAGAAGAATTAGTTATCTAGGATAAAGAGTCAGCAATGAGGAGTTGGTTAACTAGCAGTGAGGAGTTAGGTATCAGTTGGCTAGCAGTCTTATTAGCATTCTCATTGATTAGTTGTTTCATGATTTCATAAATGAACGAGGACTGATATGAGCGAGATGAGAAACAGCCGCTAGATTTCCCTCCACGTGATTCACACGTCCCAGCCGTCAGCACATGACACTGGAGTCGTGTATTTTTAGGGCGAGTGTGAAAGAGAGAAAAATCCAGCCTCGTGCTTTTCCCAGGAATTCTCGGGCGCCGGTGGTGGCGTCATGCGCTCCTGTGAGAGGGTTTTGTCGACCAGAGTGTGAAAGTTTGCTTCACTCACAGCACGCTAGCGATGTCAGACGCGTCTCTGTCGTCCCCCGCCGTCTCCTCCGAGAGCTGCTGCTTCACACGCTGCAGAGAGAAAAAAAAGACAGGAAGCGCTCATAAATCTGTAAACGTGGCTCTCAAGAGGTGCAGCGAAAATCTGCAGGTTGATTTAAAGCTTTAATCGCCGGAAAGACATGTTTAAGATTGTGCTTCATGACAACAGAAAGGGAAGCGATTTATCTTCTTCACCCGTCACGCGGGAGAACCAGACGCTGAGGTTCAGCAGAACAGTGAATAGATTGTGTGTTTTCTGGAGAAAAAAAATACAGTAAATTGAAATGATGACTCATCCTGTACTTGTCTTGCGTTTGTCCAATTAAATGCTCACGAGACCGTAGATGCCCCGCCCCCAGGGGCGTGTCTGTCTCTACAGTAGCAGCTTGGGAAGCACTAAACATTGTTTATGTACACTGTCTCCATTAGGAAGAGTTAGTAAGAGTTATACTTTTCCTGTTGAGTCGTCGGTATGGTTAAGCTGTGTTCCTTACGGCGTAGTCTGATGTCCACCACCGCAGAAATGTAACTATACGTCACGTTGACGCACGAGAGAGTGACGAAGAGATTCAGCACAGTGGCATTGAAACACCACCGCCCGCTAGTGGTTTGACTATGTAATTGCAGAGTGACACAGACTCACCAGCACTCAACAGTGTAGGCTACGTGTACAGAACACCTGACGCGGTAGCATAAATCAGAATTTATACGCATCATATAACAAGTATGTATATGTACGTATGTGGTGAGAGATCCTCGACAGCTAAAGAGAAAAAAACTCTTGTTACAAACTGCGAATGGTTTTGTGCTCACTAAACCGATGACGTTTGTTTAGATTGGGCGTGGGTGTGGCCTGGTCGATCTCACACGCTATTGGCTGTCAACATGTCGTTGCCTTGACTTGTACATGGAAATACATCAAGACACGTAAATATGGCACAACACCTGAGATGTTTCATTGCAACTCATGGTGCACGTCCTCCCCCAACCCTTTAAAAAAATAAAATAAAATCTAATTTCTAGAGCACAAATCATGGATTTCTTTCATGCATATGATTTTTAAAAAATCACAGTATTTCAATAACAAATGCATATACAAGAGTACATAAAAAGTTAGAACAATTCTTACATGTGAGAAATTGAGATTGAGAGATCAATATAACAAGAGGACAAGAGGTAAGACTTTTTACTCAAGCGGGTTACCCAGAATGCATTGCAGCTCTAATAAAGGCGCAAACATTTTCAAATATTCAAGTGTTTCTGTTGAAATATGGAACCAGAATAAATGACAGACGGGTAGAGACCGGGGTCTTGTTTATCGACTTCACCTGCGCGAGCTCTGTAATGACGCTGCTGCTCAAAGCTTCGGCTGCGGAAACCCTCAGTGACGGAGACTTCTCCAGCATCCTGAGAGAGACAGGGAGAGACAGAGTTATATAACCGTGTCTTTTCATTAACTCTTTTAGTGTCACAACCTGTAAAAAGTTTCCACTAGTCATTAATATTCATAAACCAGACCTGCCATGTTTATTAATATTCATCAGGTGTGTCTTATGATTTGTGAAAATCAGAGTGACGTAAAATATTAACCAGAACACGTTTCCAAGTGCTGAGTTTATGTCATATATCATGAGTTTGTAGCCCTTTTAACACTCGTAAAGAATAAAACTGTCTCTACTAAAGTCAAGCCAATATAGCGTCACAAGAGAGAGAGGGAGAGAGCGAGAGAGAGAGAAATACAGGCAAATCATCAAAATAAATAATGTGGTGTCAAGAAAACACGAGTTTATCAGCATCATCAATCACCGCCAACGGAAACATCGTAAACACCAGAACGTTCTCTTTTATGAGTTTAGGATCAGAGTGCCAGGGTTTTGTACCCGAATATTTTATGACTTAGCAAAACTTCATGCACAAGAACTATAATGTCCCAGATCCTCTATTGTTTATCAAAGTATGATAGTTCAAACTTTATCACCCAATCTATCACACAGTCTAAGTGTCGTACTGCTGCTCCACGCGCAAACTAGCGCACAAACTGTTTCCGATCCCGCTGTGATGTGATGTGATGTGATGTCGCACGTATCGTAAAAGCATTAACCCAGGCTGGGTTCGCCTTCATTTTTTACTCCCCACACTGTACGAGATGAACACAGTCTGCAGAATCCCGCACCCAGCTGGAGGATCAAATGTGTGCAACAATGAAACTGAATGATTAGCTTCTCCTAGCATCATCAATCAGCTTGAGCTAATGAGGAACGTTTTTTTCCTGCCTGTGTTGGAATGTTTTGTTTTCATTAGCACTGTCCCAGGGGGCGGATCTACTGGGGTGGCATGGGGTGGCAATTGCCACCCTAAGAAAAAGCCTTGCCACCCCATTTGCCACCCCAGCACTTGCGTCCTAGTGTCCTGAAAAAAAAAAAAAGAGTTTCCTCGACCGATTTACAGCAGCGACTCTGTATTTTGATTCCAATCCAGATATCAGGTTCAAGTCGATCACACATCAGCCTTTATATATTTTTATAGGACAATGTAAAAATGTGCACCCTAGTGTATACACCGAATAAGAAACCATGCAAGGATTTTTGCTTCAGTGTTGCCAACCCTCATAATTTTAATGCCACCCCATGAAGAATTTTCTAGATCCGCCCCTGCACTGACCGCTTGCTGTCTTCGTACTGTCTTTTGGGTGGTAAGTCTTTTTTTTTTTATTTATCAAAACACAGACAGAATTTTATCCTTGTTCAAAGATGATCAGAGTAGAACAGAAGAAGAGTAGTGCCACTATAAATAAAATATTTGAGTTGAGAAGATTTGAGGTCAAAATGAAAGGTTCTAAAATTAAAGTCAGCATTCTGAGATTAAAGTCAATGATGGGATTAAAGCTGGACTTCTGAAATTAACGTCAGAATTTTGAAATCAAAGTCAACATTTAGAGACATTTAACATTTATTATTATTTATAAAGTAAAAATAAAAAAATTTAATCACAATTCAGAAATTGACATTGATGAGATGAAGGGACACATTTTCAGATTAAAGTCAGAATATTGAGATTAAAGTCAAGATTTTCAGATTAAAGTGAGAATTCTGAAAAAAAGTCAAGCACATTTTTATGTTGTCCCTGATCCTCTTCTGTACAGTAGCGCAAAACCAGCGGAATTCTGATATATTTTTATGACACTTTTATCTGCGACGGCAAAATCTTTCAGTGTGAAGCCGCGTTAGTGCGGAGAGGATTATCATATGTATTCATTTGCTTATCTTCACAGTAAGTGTCTCCATCCTGTGTCCTGGGTTATGAAGGAAAAGACTATTACATCCGTCCGCACACACCAGCTGCGTTTCGCTCGTCTGGACTTCAGTCGCTTTGGAATTTACTTGGCAAAAAAATAAATGTTTTTTACTCTAAGTTTTACTTCTGGCATCACCTCCCTGACCATCTGCTCTTATCCTCCCTCATTCTCACATTCATGACTTGTTTATTGTTTACTGTTTATTGTTTAATCCCTATCCTGCATCGTTCACTAATGTGAGGGTGGGAGCCACACTGTCTTACACACCGACAGCTTCTCTGAGTTTGTCAGGAACATTATGTCTAGACGTTTGATCTCTCGAGTTTACGCACAGAGGGGGTATTGCCTCATGTTCGAGGTATTTACAGCCAGTGATTTCTGCGGAGTCGAATCCTTTTACCATCCTGGAGGATAACTTAAAGCTGTTTCATTCTCGAAGGCACTTCACTGGGAAATGAGTGAAAGCTCGAGTGCGGCTGTTGGCCTGAATTATTTGTGCATTAAGGGAAGCTGAAGTGATTGCCAGCAGTGATTGCCGTTCTTCAGTCTCTCACCTTTTGAAAAGTTTCGAAAAGCTTCTACTTCAACGTTTCACCAGCTTTCTTGAGACAGCAGAAGACAGTTCACAAGAGAACAGGAGGAACAAGAGGCCGTCCCCCACATTCCCGAATTCAATCCCCAATCCTGAGAGTCCTGAGATTGTAGAAAAGCATAGGGACGTTCATGAGAGTTTGATTTGTCTCAGTGTGGGGACGGATAGTCAGATAGATAGCTAATGAGGGAGGTACAGTAGATACTTTATTGATCCCAATAGAAATTTCACACATTCAGTAGCAAGAATAAGAGCATAATAGACAACAGACATGGAGTTGCAATTACAATTCCTACACATGTGAAAGCGAATCTAAAGAATGAAGTGAATGTGTGTAAATATGTACATGAGTGTGAATATCACTGGACAGACTGGTGCAAATTGAGTGATACTGTCGCAGTGCAGAAGTGAGTGGTGCAAGACTGAGTTTAACCAAAGTCAATAATCACAGCTGTAATAAATTTGACCATGCTTGAAAGTTTAACGAAATTTGACGGTGTTCAAGTCAAAGCAGGACTTTTGATTGCACAGGAATAACAGATTGGGAGTAAAAGCTCCTTTTATTTCTCTACATGATCCCCATGCACGGATCTCAGTGTGTCACTAGTGCTTGGACACCATCAAGGTAGACAGTTTTCTCAGTACTCCAGAGCAATGATGAGAATGTGTGCTTCATGTCTGAAACGTCGGACTCCAGGAACTCCTCTAAAGGCCCAAACATACAGAAATGCCTTGGAGCCATTGGAACTCCCAACTAAGTTCCTGTAATGTTCATGATGATGTCATCGTTAGTCCTGCCGGAGTCCCTGCTTGCACTCTGCACTAAATATACAGTCACTTTATACAGTACATTGACTGTGTGACTGTGAGCAGACCTACTGTTATCTCTGCTTCTCTTCCTTCTCCATGTCTCTGTCTCTCTCTGTAGCTGCCATTGATCCAGACCCCCTCTGTCCTCTGGACCTGTCTGACTTATCCTGGTGTCCCTCTTCTGGTTGAAGTTCTCGTCACATGGAGCCCCTTGGATGCATGTGATGACTGGGGACGGTTCCATGTAGATGGTCCTGGATTCAGCTGATACAGACAGCTGTTTCTCTGAGGACTCGTGACTGCAGTCTCTCGATAGTTCAGGACTGGACTTTCCTACAGTCTACCTGAGTCTCCATTAACCAACTGGACTCCATATGAACTTCAACACGTCTCCTGTTCTACTGAACTTGCAGCCTCCTAACACACAGTATGAGTGCAGATCAATCCCTGCTCTCCGTTATCACCCAGATGAGGATGGGTTCCCTGTTGAGTCTGGTTCCTCTCAGTGTTTCTTCCTGTTACCATCTCAGGGAGTTTTTCCCTCAGCACCGTCGCCCTCGACTCGTTCATCAGGGAACATCTGATCATTCTGACTCACACACATTCTCTCACACTGGTGGTGAATGATTGTGTGTAGATCCACACACAAGTCAGATGTTTCTCTGCCACCAGCAAGTTCTCCAAAGATTTTCAAGCATCAGGTGCTGAATGTTCACGGGAATGACAGTAATAATCTCTGAGCCACCGGTTAAATGTTTTACTGCATCTAAGAGTCTTATCATCGGACTGTGCTTATAGTCTTCGGTTTTACACCTTTGTTTACCAGAAATCTCATCAGAAATCCTGGTTTGATTTGAATGCACTGGGGTATAAAGTGTTGCTTTCGCAACGTCCAGTAGCACAGAATGAACCTCAGACATCTTTTATTTCCCCCTTAAAGCTGCTTTCTGATTTACTGTTTTGGTAAATTGCAGATGTCCAGGATTTTTTTTTTGTTTTGGAAGAGTTATTAACTGGTGCTTCTTGTTTGGCAAAGCAATATATACAGTATATCCTCAACAGCAGAATCCCTGGTGGACTGGGATATGCACTTACATCACTTACTGCACTCAGTGACGTGAGACTGGAGCTCACATCCCGCTCAGGCCATCGGCTTAGTTGCAGAAAAAACAAACAATAAACTCTAATGTGAATTTAGAAAATAACTTGTTCAGCATTATTTTAACATCTTGTAGTCAACGCTGGTCCAACGTCATTTCATTAAACTAATTCTATCAACCTTATACCAACCCTGACCCAGACGTCATCCAGAGTGCTGCTCAATCACCATCGGCACAACATTGTGTTGAAGTGACCACGTCGTGATCATAATTCATAAATACCTGACAGCGTTTGAAGTAAATGTGGAACCAGTTGGAACCTTTTCTGAACAGAAATGATTTTGTCTTCTGTTCCTTAAGTCCAGATTCACATTCAACAGTCTCTTAACTACACCTCACTCACTCACTCATCATCTATACCGCTTAATCCTGTATTCAGGGTCACGGGGGGCGGAGCCTATCCCAGGAGACTTGGGGCACATGGCAGGGTACACCCTGGACAGGGTGCCAATCCATCGCAGGACACAGACACACACATACACTCACTCATTCACACACTACGGACAATTTGGGAACGCCAATTAACCTAACCTACATGTCTTTGGACTGTGGGAGGAAACCGGAGAACCCGGAGGAAACCCACCAAGCACGGGGAGAACATGCAAACTCCATGCACACAGAGACGGGAATCAAGCCTGACCGGGGATCGAACATGGACCCTGGCGGTGCAAGGCGACAGTGCTAACCACTACACCACCGTGCCACCACTTGACTACACCTTCCTCATTTAATTATTATGATTATAATATTATTAATAGAGTTCTTATTATTACTAATGTTTACTATATATGCTTTAAGATTCATAATTTTGTCTGGAATAAACCCTCACGGTTAATGGTTCCTCTAGACCAAAAAAAAAAAAAAATCCAGCAGATCCGTTGTCTAAGAGATTCATTGTTTAATTAACGGCTCCTCCAGTAATTAACACTGAGAGAAGAAATGAGTTCTCGTGGGTTTTTCAGATGCTCAGACAGTCCTCACCGGAGTTCTACATCTAATCTTTTTGGAAAGAGCAATCATTTGTTAAAGATTGTCAGCTTGTAAATGCTTAATTTATTGAAGGATATTAGCTCATATGTTTTCTGCACAAAGTATTGGCACCCCTCTGTTGAAGGAACCACCAATGTTGAATGCATTTTATTCTCAGTACAGATAATGACATGCTGGTGTGTGTGTGTGTGTGCATGCATTAGTGGGTTAGTGAATCACACATAGCACGGGGGGGACTTAGAGAGGATACCCACCTCTGCATTAACGAGTTCAGCTCCGGTGAGTATTTCTCCGGCAGGGATGGTGTAGAACTTTCCATGATCTTCTGCACCACAGCCAGGAAGTTTTGTCCCTCGAAGGCATGTTTCAAACAACACATCTCATACAGGATACAGCCCAAAGACCTGCACACACAGACACACACAAACATACAGTACAGTACTCATGTTCCTTCGCCTCAGCTCCGAGTCACAGTTCTATTATTTCCTTTTTTGTAATTGAATATTTGCTTGAGGGAAATGTTTTGTGTAGAACCCTAAGAAATAATATTTCCCTATCATAAAGCAACCCTTGGTTATAGAATAAACAACGCCTAATGAACACGTCTCATTAAGTCTCGTCTGGAGTCGGAGCAGACGGCTAGACGGAGGTGTGTGAATTTCCTGTGTGTGATCTGGAGATTCTCTTCTCTCGCAAGTTGTCTGAAGCTTTAATGGAGCCGGTGCTGTTTATACGGAGGTGAGAGTGCAGACGTCTACACAGAGCGAAGCGGGCATACATAATGGATCAGGACGCAGCCGAAACCGGCATCATTCCCTCGCTGCAGAGAAGCGGGAGCATCCCGGGAGGAGAGAGGATCAGAATAAAGGTGTGACGGATAAAATGCGGATTTTGCCCCAAAGTTTCTAATCAGAGAGGCTGAGATGATAGAGACAGCTAGAAGATGCATCAGAGACACAGACATAGAGGTGTGTGTGTGTGTGTGTGTGTGTGTGTGTGTGTGCACAGGCTGTCCATCTTACACACTGAGAAGGGCCTAATGAGAAGAGTGTACAGTCAAGTGTGCCTTCCACAGAGAGAGAGAGAGAGAGAGAGTGGAAGAGATACAGGTATCAGAAATAAATGGAAACAGCAAGAGACAAGACCTTGTGATCTCCCTGGACAACGATCAGATCACTTCTTCAGTCACTGCCCGCAGTCTCGGGGTAACTCCGGATAATCAGCCGTCATTTTCCCCACACACCACTCTAACCTCACTCGCTCGTGTCGAGTTCTTCTTTACATCATCAGAAGAATCCGCTCATTTCTCTCTTCACAGGCGACTCAGGTGTTTGTTCAGTCCCTTGTTATTTCAAGACTGGACTACTACTGGCACCTCACTCCTGGCAGGTCTGCCTCTGTCCACCACTCGTCCTCCGCAGCTGCTCCGGAACTTTTCAAAGTTCTCCAACACCACCCCCTTCCCTTCTTCCTGGAGCTGCTGCATCAAGTTCAAAACCCCGACGCTCGCCTACAAAGCTAAAAACGTCCCAGCACCCACTTACCTCTCTGCTCTAATCACACCACGCACCGCACCGCGTTCCCTCGATCCTCCAGCACCGCACATTCATTCAGACTCTTTTCCGTTCTGGCACCTGGTGGAGGTGGTGGAATGAACTTCCTTTTGATGTCCATACAGCTGAGTCTTTAAACGACAACTGAAGATGTATCAGTTTCTTCAGTACTTGGGTTAGTCCAGGATTGGGACCGGCAGTGGATCCAGTGGTTGGGGTATTGGGTGGGAATTGAACCCAGGGTGTGAAGCCTGGTGTTGGTGTTATCCTTTGCTGCAGGGATTCAGGGTTCCGGCACCATGGTGAAAGAAAAGTCTAATACTATTATATTCATAAATTACAAGTGCAAATAATTAAATTATTGATAATAACCAGAATCCTCATATCAGACATCAGGACCAGAGTCGCAGCTCCACTTACCACATGTCTGATTTAGAGTCGTAACCTCGGTGCCCGAGAACCTCTGGACTCATATAGTACGGCGTTCCTGTGAATGTAGTGGCGAGGTCACATGACCCCATCAGCAGGCATGACACGCCAAAATCACCTGTCGAGAACACACCAAGCCTCATTTCATCACTCGCGGGCTCACTCACTGACACATGTCACCTGTCACTTACATTCAGCATTCTGTTTGGGCAGTAGGAGCTATTGTGCGCTTGCGAAAAATAATAATAAAGTTTTTGTTTCTATAGCAACAGCTTATTCAGAGCGAAAAGAAAGAGAGGCTGATGAGGGGACGAGTGTTTATTGCTGATATAACACCTGAGAACAGGAGCTCGATTTTGTGCATAAATGTTCCTCAACATTAAATGTAAAAAAAAAACAAAAGTATGATGTGCTTTAAGGAATAAAAAGTGTAACTGTAACACTGTAAGTGGAACAAGAGGAATAAAGCACTTGCGGCTCTTTAACCTCGACCTCGTCTGACTCGAGGGAGCTCACCGATCTTCACCACGTTCTTCTTCAGGAACACGTTCCTGGTTTTCAGGTCCCTGTGTAGAATCCGTCTGGTGGGGAAATTCAAACACACACACACACACACACACACACACACACACACACACACACACACACACACACACACACACACACAGGTGAAGAAGTGAAGGGCATGGAGCTCTGAGCACTCTCCAGTCTGGTGTGTGTGAGAGATGAGGAGGTTTGAGGTTCTTCACCTCTCGTGCATGTAGTCGACTCCCAGCAGCAGCTGAACCAGCCAGTCCATGACCTGAGACTCAGACAGAGCTTCTCCTGAGACTCGCAACGGCTCCAACTTACACTCCAAATCCCCGTCCTGACACACACACACACACACACACACACACAGATCATGTACTCTATACATCAGATCTGAATCCGTCACATTAAATCAGTCCACAGTCTCTAAAGAAACATTCATCGTTCTAGTCTAGACATGATTTACTGTAATTGATTCTAGTTAGACTTAATGTTGTGTAACCTCTGTGAGACTCATCATCTCTCTCTCTCTCTCTCTCTGTCATTTCTGTGACCACACATAGCATCAGAAACCTCACTCATGATCCTGTGGACCCCTTCAGTAGCTATATATATATATATATATATATTGTGTGTACGTGTGTGTGTGTGTGTGTGTGTGTGTGTGTTCAGGAAAAGAAAGTCTATCAGTGTTTATTCAGATGTTTATGTGCAGGACTGACGCGAGCGGGTCTTCACACTGATGCTCAAAAACACACACATGGTTTAGAGGGTCAGTTTATAAAGTGGCAGAAATTAAAGTACCTTTGTCTGATCTAATATCTGATCTCTAATATCTGATCTCTAATATCTGATCTCTAATATCTGATCTCTAATATCAGATACTAG
>QMIH01001479.1:80659-91890 GCA_003987875.1 Clarias batrachus
ATATCTGATCTCTAATAACTGATCTCTAATATCTGATCTCTAATATCTGATCTCTATCGCTCATTTAAGCCAGAACAAGAGCTGTGAACACGGTAACATGAAATAGATCACACTCTTAATAAGCACCAATTGTGCGTGCTTATTAACACGCGCACACACACACACACACACACACACACACACACACACACACACACACTTCATTAAGCCTTTTCCCTCCTCACTTTTATACTCTCCCTAAATAAATAAACAGAAATAAATAGAGGGAGGAAATAAAGAGGTGTGGAGAGAGAGAGAGAGAGAAAGAGAGAGAGAGCATCCTAATATCCTTCCTCCTCCTTTATTCTGTCTCACACTTAATCTCTTTCTGTCTTTCTCTTCCTTCCCATAACTCTCTGTCTTTGTGTGTTTGTCTCTCTTTTCCTTCCTTCTTCTCCTGCACTTCTCTGTATTCCATCCCTCGTTCTGTCTCTCCTTCCCCACCTCCAGTTCCTCCCATCACCCATCATCAGAATATCCCTCCACCTCCTCCTCCTCCTCCTCTGAGATCAGATGAAGGGATCCCCTCCTCCCTCCTCCGCGCGCAGCCTCCCAGTGTGACATTCTGTAATCCCGAGCGCAGATGAGATTAAAAACAGCCTGAGCGCTGCACTCGTTTATGTAATCCATCTTCCTCAGAGTAATGAGACTCGTCTCCTGTCTCAGAGCCGAGCCGCACACGCCGCATCACACATCACGAAGTAGAGCAACCGTTCCTGCTCGCTGCCGTCTGTACTGTATACCTGCTCAGGTGACCCAGGTGAAAGGGTCTACTGGATATGCAGGGGTTATTAGAGGTCATTCCAGCAGGGGTTATTAGAGGACATTATATTTCCTAAACGGGTTCGACATGGAAATCTTTCCAGGATTCTGTCCTAAAGGATAAACAGAAGATGCTTCTTCTTTATGACTCGTTACACTTTGGATAAAATACCAAAACAAATCAGCCAAATTTGAAATCCTTAAAAAATAAATAAAGGAAAATAATGAACAATGATAAAAGTTTCTTCCAATGTGAGAGCTCATTGTTCAAGCGTGTGGGTTCCACTACAGAGAGAACCGATTACAAAACAATATTTGTATAGGAATCAGGGAGCATTTCAGGGGTTTTTCATCAAGTTAAAGGTTCTTAGCTACATTTCAACAGGAGAATGCTATACTATACAGTTATAAATAAATAAATAAAAACATTTTGGGGATCTCCAGGAAGAACAACTAAAGAACCGCCAGAATTTAGTTCATTTATGACACATAGACAAACCTACTGTATGTACGAGGGCGAGTCAAAAATGATGCAAGTCAAAAACTTCTGCTGGTCTTATCAGCGCTTATCAGACTCACAGAAGTCTGTATAATTTTTTAATAGAAGTTTACAACAAATTAAATATTGTTAATCTCATTTCAATTCAAACGTTACTAAAAATTTAAAGGAAAATGTCCTGACCTATTGGCAGACAAGTTTGCTTCATTTAAAACATAAATTCCTAAAACTAGCTATTGTAAATTATTTGAAGGTGGAACAAAGACTTTTTGCTTAAAAGATTAGTAAACCTTTTAATCTTAGATTTGTTTTGTTTGAAGAAAGTGTAAATAAATGTAACTATAATTATGACATTTTCACTTGCTAAATTATATATTTTTCCGGTATTCACTACATTTTTCTTTTTTAAGAAATCCAACCCAGAAATCCAGGAGGAATATCAGATCAGCTTGTATGTTTGATAACAAAGGTCAAAGGTCAACTCCTGCCTCTACCTCTACACTATTTACACGTTACATTTGACCATTAAAAAATACACTCATCATAGCGACAGGAACATCTAAAATACTGCCATAATCACTGTCCCGTTGCCATGGGAACCTTTAATCAAATCTAAAAGACAGACATGCTAATGTCAAAGGTCGAAATGGATAGGATGAAACACACGCTGTGGTTACGAGACACAATGGCTTGTCAGAAGGTCACATAATAAAGGCAAGTTTCAATCCATGCGAGAGGAACAGGAGTGTAAACCAGCGTAAAAGGCAGAATGTAGAAATGGGGCGGATGTGCTGGAAGTGAGAGGAAAGAAAGAAGTGATGACGGGAATGAGATTGACCTCTGGAGCACACATGAGCGTCTTTAGCTGCACATCGGTCTGATCTCTTAAATGTACTGAGTGGACAGGGGAAATGGAGAAATAGGGCAGTGTGGAAATCCACCTCCAGCATCAGTGCTGAGAAGAAACCAGACCAAATATAAACCTGAGCAAACGATTTCCCAGTCCAGATTCTAGGTGGTCTACAAAACGACTGGTAATATGATAGGCCTTGGGCTAGATGAGTCTAAAGAGCTACAGGCCAGACAAACATCATCCAGACCAGAAACAGTCCAGACTGAAGAATAGTCCCATCTACAAGCAGTCCTACAGACTAAATGAGATTTAATGAGATATTACCCCAGTTCCTGTTTGCTATCAAAATGGTTCCAGTCCTGTGCTGAACATCGAACATCTGAGAGACAAATTCTGTTTTAAAAAAGTTACCAAAAAAAATTAAACGAGGCAAAGTTCCTTCTATGAATGTTATTTGGAACCTATGAGAAAATAATTCCTCCTCATTTGTGAACTAAAGCTCCTCCTATAGCTGAACCCCTGACCACCACATCCATACAGCGCTTCAGCAAACTGTCACAAACATTTAAAAACACACAGTTGTTGAGAATGTGTCTTTATTTGGTAGCGTTACAGTTCCCCTTTAAATCAGAGGAACTGACTGAACCCTTATCCCTCATGACGAGTGTATGTGATCCATGAAGCCAGCTCCATGAATACATGGTGTGTTAAGAGTGTGTTGGAATGGAAGATCTTGAAGATCTCAAATATCTGATCTCTAATATCTGAGGTCCTGCACAGAGAGAGGCCTGACTAAACTCAACCCCCCAAACCATCATCAGTACCTGAGCTCATTAATGCTCTTGTAGAGTGTGTGAATGAACACCAATCCCCAAGGCCATGGTCCAACATCTAGTAGAAAGTGTTACCAGCCCAAGGCAAGCCAAACCATTATCACTGCAGACCAGACTGAGGTCTAAAAACTATTACCATCTCATGGTCCTAGTCCAGACCAGACTTAGATCTAGAATACATCTAGTTTAATTAAATGACACTAGTCCATACCAAAACAATTTAGTCCAGATTACAGTAAAGCTCAAAAGAACAAAAGCCAGGTTACCTCGCAGAATTCCGTGATGATACAGAAAGCGTCTCTCTCCAGGAAGCTGGTGTAGAACCTGAGGATGGCTGGGTGATGGAGCTGAGAGAGGAGCTGAGCTTCCTGTGTGGCCTTCACCGTCTCATCCGGCTTCAGATCCCCCACCGGGATCTCCTTCAGAACTTTACTGCACCACAAAGCATAGACATTTATTGTAAGCTGAAAATTTCATTCCATCCCTGGAGATTCTCCTTACAATCACTAACACCACCTCAGAGCAAAGACTGAAATGTTGACCTGAGCAGAATATATAAAGGTTAACAATAAGTGTTTCCTGAAGTCTCTTTCACACTCTGGCCCTGTTCTGACTTTCTCCAGTTCCTCTGCGGGATGCTGAGATGCTCGGCCCTGACCTTTAAGAGTCTGACATTTACCGCTTCATTTCATAAAGTGAAATTAAGAAGAATTTTCCACCTAATTAATCTCAATAGGAATGCATTAATGATTGAGTAAAGTGAAATTAATGGAAGAGGCTTTTAGCTGTTAGAGGTTTGACGTGTTAAAGTACCGCTGATTACTCTCAGTGTTGTATGACCGAACAATTTAGTACTGTAGGTAATTAATTAAAAAACATTAGCATGTACAAAAAGATAAGGTCAGGGTAAAGAGGTGGGGATGGTAACATTTGTATTTATTTGGTTGTTTATTACAAGTGCATTCATTAAAAAAAAAAATCCAATTACAGTACAATCACATCCAACCACAACGCTCGTCATCATTTGTAGAAATTTCTCCATGTTGATAAAATTCCAAACTTGTACTTGAAAGGCCTGTTCCAGTCTAACCTGCAGATGTAAAAGCTCTGAGATAACCTAATTAAAATAAGACGACACACAGAGTGAAAGGTAGTGAAGGAAAGCATTTTGTCTGGGTTTCATTAAAGAGTGAAAGCTAACCTGATGAGAAAGCTAACCTAGCATGCAAAAGCTATGCTAGTGAGAAGTTAAAACCTAACCTACTGTAGCAGGCAAAAGGTTCAGTAGCCTAGCAGGAGAAATCTAAGCTACAGTAGCAAAGGAAAACTTGATGATGTTTATTATCCTCTAGGATTTCGGACGGTAATTCTTGAAATAAGCAAAACTACCAACAGAACAAGACATTTCAGCTTTTACTCGATTTTAGTAACATTTGACTAGAAATGTTTATTGTAGACTTATTCTAAGAAATCAGACGTACATTTTTTACTACTTTTTAAAAATATTTCACTTGATAAGATAAGAAATGTAACCTTAGATCTAGTGAGAAATATTTAACCTAACATTTAAGAGGTAACTTAATGAAAGAAAAAAATAATCTTTCAGTTTGTCCTCAATAATTAGACATGATTTAAACTAAACATACTGTAGATTGCAAATGTTAACATGATAAGTACGCTAAAGCTAACCTAGCAAGTAGATGCTAACTTTTCTCAGTTTTCTCTGAGAGATGACGCACTTTGTTTTCCAACACAGGTTTGTGTTATTTACTTGTTTTGAGGTAAACAAGGTTAAATTAAGGTTAAGTGACTTAGGTTTTATGTTTGAAGAGTTTGCAGGTTCTTTGCGTTTGAGTGACGAGGAATCACAGCATCATGAACTGATTAGCATTTTACCTTTCTAACTGAAATATCAGCCGAGGCTGACCGGACACGACCGGGATCTTATTTCATATTTCAGCATTGTATTGTATAGTTCTTCACTTCCTGTTTGTGGAGTCGCCCTTTCCTGTGCACGGCCGAGCTGGTGCGCCATTTAGCAAAAGGTCAGCTCGCTCTTCCTGGTCTATTCACGCTGTTCTCTCTTTAGCCCGTCGTTCCCCTTTTTACCTCGCTGGAGTTTCATGCTGTAGTTAAGCGAGCCCAATTTAAGCTTGTTTTCCCCTTTCAAGTGTTCGAAGCGGTGCATTTATTAGACGAGAATTGGCTCTGGGAATCCGGAAGCAGGCGTTTTATTCTTCTGAACCATTTTTCTTCAGTTGCTCTGAGCTCCGTTTCAGCCTCTGGATGAAAAGAATCCGTCTTCTGCATTTAAAATGAGATCAAAGCTTAACGAAATCATGAAGATCATTTATCTGCGCTGAATAAAGCAGCACTGCGGGTGGTGCAGAGGAGGAAAAAAACTGCAAAATAAGGGATATTATTTTTCCTGTTGTTGTGAGATACACTGCGCTTTATTACCGCTTTATCAGTCAAACTTTCTTCATCCTTACACTCAGCTGAATACAGTAAAGGAATCGAACACAGTGATGTGAAGGAGCCGAGGTTTTGTTACTCCATGAATACAACTAATCGACTTTGTTGTCCTTAGTGTTTCTCTTCAAGTTAATAAGACAAAAGTTGCAGCAGGTCGAGAAACCGCAAAACCGCAGCGTAAAGACGTCTGAACTCTGACAGTTAAAGTTTTCACTGTTGTAAAGCCCTGACACCGGAGACTCCCAGAAACGTCACAAAAACATATTCTTCTAAAATAAAAAACACCATCCGAACAATTACACGCTTCATGTCGAGCATCTGCCATGTGGAGCGGAACGAGCTGTTACCATGGAAACAATAACCTACAGTATTACAACAGGCAAAAGAATAAGAAAACAGCGTGCCGTGTTACTGAGAAGAAGAACAGAACAATGTTACATTCTGAGAAATTATACATGTTGTGATTTTATTTTTCTTTCTTTCTTTCTTTCGCCTTTAAATACTGCTATTGTGTATTTGCTGTAAAGAAAACTTTGCCAAACTGTGGCTAATTATCAGAAGTGCAATTTAAAACCTGAAACACATTTTGTTTATCTTCCAGTTCAGCAAATTAGCAAAAACACTAATTTAGCAAAATTACAACTCAGTTTGTACATTTTTAATAATTCTAAAAAAAATATTTAAAAAAATCCATGCCAGCTGCAAACTCACTCACTCATCATCTATACCACGTTATCCTGTATTCGGGGTCTGTGGGGGCGGAGCCTATCCCAGGAGACTTAGTGCACGAGGCGGTGCACACACACTGGACAGAGTGCCAATCCATCGCAGGGCACACACACACACATATACACACTCACACACATACAGTACACACACTCACTCACACACGCCAATCAGCCTGACCTACATGTCTTTGGACTGTGGGAGGAAACCGGAGTACCCGGAGGAAACCCACCAAGCACGGGGAGAACATGCAAACTCCACGCACACAGAGACGGGAATCGAACCCGGACCCTGGAGGTGCAAGGCGACAGTGCTGACCACTACACCAGTGTGCCACCGAGCTGCAAACGCACCCCTCCAAAAAATTGCTATAATTATAATGAATAATTTACCAACAATCATACAACAATTTCAGATTTTTAAGATGATTATTATTTACATAAATGATCTTACTGTACTCTATAACCGCACACTCGTCCTAGACACGAGCTATTCTTCCTCTCTTCGTCGTCCTCCGCTGTTTATCAGACGTTACCGTACCCTGAATGCCAAACGGCCCTGAACCCATTTTCAATCTCAAACCAATTTAATGGAGTTCATCTTCTCAAATTTGGGTCAAGGACAGAGGGAAGCTCACCAAGACAAAAACAACAACAACAAAAAACACTTACATGCCGTGTGCGCTCCTCATACAGTATGGCCCTCATTAGGTCACTACTATCTCTCTTTAATTAGCTTGTGTGACCTGACCATTAAAAATAATAATTGTTTCTAATTGGCTGGTTGACTGAGGCATCAAATCTAATTTAACCATGTAACCATGACGACAAGCAGAGGCTTCAGCCAATTTATGCTTCACTGATGCAATTACATCAATATTTTATTAAAATAAATTACAAAACTATTTTTTGAAACCGGTGTGTGTTTGTGTGTGTGTGTGTGTGTGTTGTGCTGTAACAGCAATATACTGTAAATGGCGACAGTGAGGTGAAGCAAAAGTACGTTTTTAAGCCTATTTCCTAAGGAGGGACGGGTTCATACGGTCAGGAACAACCCAGGAACCACCAAGGCACAGGCCCGCCATGAACTGGAAGCTGCTGGGACACGACCGCCACTGTTTCCAGTCAAGCATGAGCTGAAAGACTGCTGTCCAAGAAAGAGGCTCCAAAATCCACACCTTCAAGATCCAACCCCAGCAGTATGGTACTGTAGAAGCTAGACAGGTGGAACTGATGCACTGCACAAAGAGGACAGGATCATGAAGAAGCAGGAGAACCTGACATCACAAACCAGTGTTCACAAAATAAATAATAAATAAATAAGCGTTCCAGCAGGACAGTCAACCCCAAACACACAGCACAAGAATGGATAAAGAAGGCCAACTTTAAACTTTTAAACCTGCTTCAAAGTCAATTTTGTTCCAGGAAACCAACAGATTAAATGAAATAATAGCAACTCAGGATGTCAGGATGAGGAGGACACTGGGTGTGCTGTGTGCATGATTTTGACCCGGTGTTCATTTCCAAAAATAAACTAAAACTTGTGCTCCAAATTCTTGTCTTTTTAAAAAAACAACAACATTTTATTAAAGATGTATGTGGTATCATCATTCTGCCCCAGAAAAAGACCAGTTCAGAGGAAACACTGAAAGACCAATTTACTAGATGGATGGATGGATGGATGGATGGATGGAGGATGTAATCACAATGTTCGGACCCGAGCAGGTCTGCTTTATTATGCCGAGCACCTGCATATGAATACATTCGATAAAAAAAATCAATTCCGTGAGCGAGGTTTCAGATATTTGAACGCAGTCGTGTCCCATTTCTCATCGGGTCTCAGGAGGCCAAGCGAAATTTGGTCTCGAATCCAGAAATAGCAGCGCGCACGAGCAAATAAGCGAGCGAGGGCAATAAATTCTGAACCACAGAGACTTGACAGCCTCGTTCGACCCTGGAGCTTCACTAACCCTCCACGAAGCAGGTCACAGTGTGTTTACTTCTAAACACCGGTACTGTACGGTGCTCTACTAGTTTAGGGTCATGGCTGGAAACTTCATCCTCCTCGAATCCAACAACACACACACACACACACACACACACAATAAAGTCTGGTTTGTGATGTGGAGCAAAGCTCTAGAGGTCGGTGTTTACCTTCTCGCAGCTCAGCTCAGTCTGATCTGGTTTCTCATCTCTCAGTGGTGAAGATTAACCCAGCTTTACTGTTACAAAGCACCGACACTGCAGACTCCTTCCAAGCCATGTTACAGAAACACGTTCCTCCATCGTGTCAAAGATGAGGATCGAGCCGTTACTATAGAAACAGTGATGCATCAGAACAATGAGTAGCGTAACCCTGGGATTTGTAGCTACACTACACTACTCTCAGTGCTGCTGTTACAGGAAACTCTTCGCTTTAACTCCTTAAACACCAAAAACTAAAAGGCAGACGGTGTGCTGCACACACTGTAGATCTCACTGCAGATGTTCGTCTCTTACAGGTAGAGTTGAGAAGACTACTTTGTACGTTGATGAATGAAGCAGGTCAGAAAATCGGCCAGTTTGATTACGCTGAGGTTTTACTGGAGGAAGCAGATGAACCATTAATGCAGCCCCAGATCTGTCACACAGCTCAGGGAGAAAAGCACGGGGACGCAAGAGAGAGAGAAAGAAAGTATGAGAGAGGGGGGGAGGGACGCAAGAGAGAGAGAGAGAGAGAAGGAGAAGAACAAGATCATGAGATCATGAGATTAAAAGCCATGATAACTGTAACATGGAGTTCGAGTCAGACGTGTCCTGCGTCCGTGCGGTAGTTCATGCACAGCGCTCGTCTCATCCTGCTAATTATCTGTCAGGATCCAGACCACACACGCTTTTCCATTTTTACTCCACATTTCTCATTAACAGTTTTATCTCCCACACCAGCAGGGGTCTCCACCACCTTCAGCTTCTCCATCCGCATGGTTTCGTCCGTTACTCGCTGGTTATGTCCTGCTTGCTCTCTGTACATAAAGTCTTTTCATTTGTAGGAAGATCTACACGTCCTGTGTGTGTTCGTTCTGGAATAAAATTCACTCCAACCTCTTGTCTCGTACTCGTGCTACACGGCTACGCTAAGGCTACGCTGGCGTTATAAGCCTCATTGCTGAATTCAGATGTTTTTGGTCAAATCGTGACGGTTCACGTTCATAACTCTAATGTTACGCATCTGTCCTTCACACACCGGTACGTCTTTGCTCGCTCCATCTGGGATAGAACGGGTCACAAGTTTGGACCTAAAATCGTAGCTTTATACACTGTAGCTAAGAAGGGGCTCGATCGGCTTATTGGGTTACTGATTGGAAGGTTGCGGGTTCGAGCCCCACTGAGCAAGAAAGAACCTGAAAATAATTTCTCACTGTGCTGGAAGGTACACATGCCAAATAATACGATCTCATCTTCAAACATCATCATTAAAGTCTGTGATCCCAATTACAAACAATCCATTAGGCAAAATACAGCATGTAGCATTACAAGTCTACTGCACTAAAACTGCATTTTTCTTTGTAGTGGGCGGAGTCTATGTTCCAAAATGTTCCAAGGAAAAAAAGGGTTTCTACTCCAATAATGCTCTGGTGTTTTTTTTTTTTTTTTACTGAATAAATTTGCCACTGATGTTTTTTGATTGAGGTTCCTTGACGTAGCCACGTTTGCAAAACTGAAAAAGTAAACAAGCTTATGTTTGATCTTTAGTTCATTCATGTTCATCATTACTCTGTAACTGTGCTCACTAACCCCCCCACTGTCCTGTGCCTCCTGGTTCTCTCCAGCACCTCCCCTGGGTTTCTCCTCGTAGGTTCCTCATGAGAGCTTGCTTGGTGGTGCCCAATCCATCTCCACTGCCGCTTGACAATCTCTTCTTCTTCTGAGATCAGGTTCCTCCTCTGGCTGGAGGATCTGGAGGATGCTTCTCAAGCAGGAGCTGAAGAAGATCTGGACTCTGTTGGTTCTCCATGCTGTACCTCAGACTTGTCTTGCTCTTCAGAGACAGGAGCTTGAGATGTTCTTCACCAGCAGGGTGAAGAACTCTTGTTTATCACATTGTATCTATTACGTACATCAATAGTGTTTTTACTTCCATCCAAAACTTTGACCGAAGAAGACAGTATGTTTGTTTTGTTTGCATTTGACTAAAGGAATTTATTCATAAGTCACAAATATGGAATAGAATCTCAGACGCCTCTGTTCCGCTTTGATAAGGCGGTGTTTCAACATGCCCGCGCGTCCCACGAGGGGTTCCTCTCTGCTAAATTGCGCTCCTGTGTTCCTGCTGTTATTCACCAAAGTGCTCGTCTACAACTCCAACATGAATCACAGCAGTCACTCCGACACCGACGCGCAGAAGCTTTTAGAGGGTTTTTTTTTCTGTAGTGGTAAATATGAAGATGGGCGGAGGTGGTGTGAGGTGAGATCTCAGCAGGATGTGTGTGTGGAGACTGCGGGTCGCAGCCGCCATTTTCAGAAGAAGTGTGTCTGTGTGTCTATCACAGAAGTAGCTTAATGATAGACAAATAAAAAAAAAACAATCTGTGTCCTGAATGTTTGAGTTATATTAGTTATCCATCGTCAGCGCACTTCAGTACATGGTTGGTTAGTGTCCATGTGATTGACAGCGGACAGAGAGTTTGCCCCGCCCACTCTGGATTCACGGCCGTGTAACTAAACTAATGATATCCTAATGATTCATGGAAAAACTTTCTTCAAGAGTTTCTACAACACCTGGAGATAACGTTTAGTCCTGATCCGTATCAGAGCTCTGTACTGTACTGAAAGTGCTTAAGGGGAAAAAAAAACGCTCCCCTGTCTCCAGCGTCCCTCAGACCTGTCTCCGGCGTCCCTCAGACCTGTCTCCAGCGTCTCTCAGACATGTCTCCAGCATCCCTCAGACCTGTCTCCAACGTCCCTCAGACCTGTCTCCAGCGTCCCTCAGACCTGTCTCCGGCGTCTCTCAGACCTGTCTCCGGCGTCCCTCAGACATGTCTCCAGCGTCCCTCAGACATGTCTCC
>QMIH01001479.1:104165-117118 GCA_003987875.1 Clarias batrachus
ATATAACACACACACACACAGACACACAGGGATACACATGGACGCATAGGAGATGAAGTTCATAACCTTATGATCACTAAACCGCTCTTCAGTTTTTCATCTGCACACATCCACTTATTTTGCAGGTGTTCTCACTCAGTACAATGGATGGCGTGTGAAATATCCTGATAAGCCGATCTGTGCTGTGAGAGGATTCAGTGTCTCCATTCCCTGTAGTTATTATTACGCAACATCAAATCCCAACTTTCAGGTGACACGAAAGCTTTGGTGCTCAATCAACTCAAACAAACACGATACAAAAAAGTGTGCAGCCCCACCGTATGTTTATGACAGCTCATCAAACACCAAGTCAGACTTTGAGTACGCTGGAGACGACAAATCAAACTGCACTTTGTTAATCCACAATGTACAGTTCAGTTATTCTGGACTGTACAAATTCAGATTTATAACTAATGATGCCAATGGCAGTTGGACAGGTGAACCTGGAGTGACTCTACAAGTAGCAGGTAAATTCTCTTGATTAGAATAAATGTCTTTGCCTTGAAAAATTGACATTACATAACCAGTATAACGGTAAAAATAATCTTGACACTTGATGTAATTAGACAAAGATTTTCATCAATAAGATAAAAGCATCATTTAATGAGCCACTGTTTAGATACATATATATATATATATATATAATACATAGAAGACATGTTGAATAGGAATTTGATATAGGTGGGTGATAATATGGAAACTTACAGTACATACACTATACTGTATATAAAACACACATAATTCTAAGTACAAATACAGTACTTCATCATATATCCAAATTAGTAAAATTAGACAAAAAAGCCCAAAGCCCATGACCCATCCTCCACCCTCCACACAGCCCAATCCCATCAATCTGATCCATGCAACCCACAACACCCAACATCATGGGGCCAAACACCACAGGACACCCCAGAGGTCTTGTGGATTCATGCCCCTGTGGCAGCGGCGGGGGGTGGGGGTGGGGGGTTTGATGGAGGTTTGGGCTTGGGGAACCCTTCATTAGATATATTGATATACATCACATTTCTGTCACATTCTAAACAACACACTGCTTTAGATATAGAAAACAGTTTCATACAGTTTGATGTAAATGTGTTATAATTATTGACCCCCTCTCAGTGCTGATTGAGTGACGTGGAGTCTTTCCTGCTCTCTGTAAAAGATTTAAAGGTGTCACTAATCAGVCTCAGTGGARACGGAASCCTTAAACAAGGAGACTCGTTAAATCTGACGTGTGATGTGAACTGCACACACAGTTCCTCACAGTTTGTGTGGTCTAAGAACAACGAGCAGTCAAACACATCAGGACCCGTTCTTCACTTTCCTGCTCTAACCGTGAGGGATTCTGGGARTTACACCTGCACTTGGAAAACCAACGAGGCGTCAGGATCTAAAACCATCAGCCTTCAGGTCGAGGGTGGGTCCGTCTGCTCACAACACTCCTGCATGTCTCCAGTGTAATAGAGCGACCTGTACAGATGGAATATTCACTAATTAATATACCCTGTATGCATTCTTTTCATTTTAACAGTTGGAAAAGTCACAGCTGGCCATATTTTGATCTTGATCGGTGTTTTAGTGACAGCTGGAGTGATTTTCATTGTCTTAATCTTATTCCTGTTAGAAGCTGTGATTTACAACAGGAGGTAAAAGTCTGGATATTGTTCATTTAATACAATTTTCACAGTTAAAAAAAAGTGTCACATTCTTTGTGTGTGTGTGTGTGTGTGTGTGTGTGTGTGTGTGTGTGATTACAGACGCGTCCGCACTGAGCAGCTGAAGGAGGACGATTCAGACATCTACACCACAGTACAGTACAATACATTCACCATGAACTGATCCACTTTCACACCTCAGTTACTTCATTCCAGACTTCTGCATGTGAATTTCCCCTGAGAGCAGAAAGTACAAAGACACCAGCAACTTCTCTTCATACACTGTTCATAGTTCATAAACACAATGAATGAATGAATAAACCTATTTTTTTTTCTTATTCAACTTTTTCCACCAAAATGTTGAATATTTCCTTGAAAATGTTTTAACTTTGGAAAATTAAAGTGCTTGACACTGGAGACTTCATAAACTCTCTTTCGGCTGCTCCCGCCAAGGGGTCGCCACAGCGAACCATCAGATCCGCTCACAACTCCTGGATTCCCCTCCGGCTGTATGGGGTGGCGGCACGGCTCAAACCCAGATCCTCAGACTCTCAAATCAACATCCGAGATCCTTAGCCACCTGAGCCACCACTGCACGTGGGTTAGGGTTAGGGTTAGGGTTAACCCCTAACCCTAACCCTAACCCTAACCCTAGACTCCTTCCATAAAATCTTACAAAAAAACATTCTTACCTCACCTGCACAGTATGAGCTCAGATCAATCCCTGCTTTCTGTTTCACCCAGATGTTCCCTGTTGCGTCCGGTTCTTCTCAAGGTCATCTCAGGGAGTTTTTCCTTGCCACCGTCACCCTCAGCTTGTTCATCAGGGACTATCAATTTTGGTTCATACACATTCACATTCCATACAGACTTAAATAATTCTTTTGATTCTGTAAAGCTGCTTTGCGACAATTGAATTGAATTGAATTACCTTCTCACCTAACAGCAGCTCTGAAAGCAGTGCAGGTTTATTTATAATAATCCCCTTGCTGGAATAAAGCGTCATTTCTATTGTAACCGCTCGTTCACCGGGACATAAAGTATATTTGAATAGAATGAGGATGATTTTAACAACATTTTCTGAAAAAATCGGGAACCAGAGCTCAGCACTGCTCAAGTTCTAATGATACTGAGGTTTATGGGGATCCCTTACTGACTAATGGTCATTTTATATTTAATTTTTATATCTTTAGGTTTATTTAATAGCTTTTTACATGATTGTTTAAGAGTAAGTTATACTGTAGATACAAGTCAAAGCTAAACATGCATTTGAACCTTGGCTACAGTATGTCATTTAACATGATTAAACATCAGTAATCATTAGCTTACCCATGAAAACTAGAATCATATTTAGAGATAAAATGTACTTTTGGCATCATAATGGAAAATAAAGAATCACTTTAGTCCCGTGATTGTCCAGGGATTGCAGGTGGAAATTCTCATAATGTCACAGCTATCAAAAGTCTGGTGTGTGTGTGTGTGTGTGTGTGTGTGTGTGTGCTTCCCACTCTCGCCCCTCTCTATCCTCTATCAGTGAGACAGACCTTAGACAGTTACGAGGGTCTCAATGCAGATTAATGTGGAAGAGGGTGGACGGTGCTTTCCTCTGTTAGCAGCAGCAGCTGTGTTGGCAGGAAGCAGGTCTTCACCCATCCTGGTTGGATGCTGCCATGTGTTACAGCAGGAACTCATAGAAATGAGAATATTGTTTGTATCCTTTACACTCAGAGTCTTCCACTCCATACTTATGTAAGGCTGATCTTTCTAAAGAGGTTAACCCCCCCCCCACACACACACACTTTCACTTAAAAAATACAGAATTTCATCAGAGCGAGGAAAGTGTTTCTCAAGCTGCAAAACAGTCAGTTGTTTCTCAAAGATGTTAAACGCAAGCCTGAGCATTAACAGTCCACTTTATTTATTCACAGAGCAGAAGCATTACTGCTATAATGGTATTGCTTAAAAAGTGTGCAAGATATTGTGCAGGTTGGAAATTAAAAGAAGAGCATAAAAGAAAAGATAAAAAACAATTTTACATCAATATATACCATAAATGCAATCTTTATTTAAATGCTATTAATTGGAGGTAGCTGTTCCAGCTTCGCTTTCCACGGCCACCTCAATCCACTCTGACTGGGGGATCCTGAGGCGTGAGGCGTTCCTAGCCCAGTGTGGAGATACAGTATAATCTCTCCACCTAGTCCCCTGTCTGCCTCGTCATCTCCTCCCAACTGGACATGCCAAGAACATCCTCCTAGGTCCTCCTCACTAGATGCTCAGACTACCTCAACTCAACTTTCCACATAAAGGTTCTCCCAGTACTCATGAAAGTAGGAATGAGAATCAACTGGTAATTTAAGAGCTTTGCAGTTTGGCTTAACATTCTTTTCATCACGACGGAGCAGTAAAGAGTCTGCAGTAGCGCCCCCTGCTGCTCCGATTCTTCAGCCAACCTCACGCTCCAATGTCGCCTCACTTGTAAACAAGACCCTGAGATACCTAAAGTCCTTTACTTGGGATAATGACTCGCTACCTACAGTACCAGGGCCTGTATTCACAAAGCTTCTTAAGCCTAAAAGTTGCTCCTAGTGACAAAATCCTAAGAAAAATCTTAGAATTAGGGCATTTTCTTAGAGTTTCTCCTTAAATTTAGGATGAAATCTTAGTAAATGATTCACAAAACATTTTAGCTCTAAAAACAGCTCCTAAGGTAAAAATAGTTAAGAGTAGTGAGGAGGACTTTTAAGAGGCTTAAGAGTTTATCTAGCAGAGGACAAAATGGCGGAAAGAAGAAATATTCTCCAAACGTAAAGCTAAAAGTAAACGCTGCTCTTCTGTCCAGTCTGGTTTTCTTGTTGTTTTACTTCCTTCCATCTCTCTTGGATTTTGTCTACAGACCATCCAAAAGTGCAACTTAAATAAACTGTCCTGTGATCATGTAAACTGTAAAAGCTGAGACATTTTGCTCCCATTAATCTGAAATGGATAATAAAATCAGTACGGTAAATAAATGTGAGAACTTTAATATAGTAACTACTGTGTGGAAATCGGTTGCTTCAAAAATCGACACATTTTCAACATTTAGCTGTTTAATTATCTTTAAGACATTTCACCTAGAAACTTTGTATAAAGTAGCCTGTAGTCATGATTATACACTTTCTTCATATACAAACATTATGATTTCACTGTCTGTTCTATTATCATTTATTCTGTTTTCACAAAGAGCTCATTTCAAAACTTTTGCAGAGATCAGAGGTTATTTTTTTATTAACCAATCACAGTCCTTTAATTGCTGCATCATCCCTAGCAACGGGGTCGACCACGCCCCCTCACTAAGATAAAAGTTTTTCTACTTTCCTTACTCAGAGTTGTTCTAAAAGGTTTCCTAAATCACTTTTAGTTTAGGACTCCCAGCTAGGACTTTTTAAGCTAAGATAGGAGCTCTCTGAGAGAATTCTAAGAAACTTTGTGATCCATTCTTGCTAAGAACCATGGCCACAGATTTAGAGGTGCTGATCCTCATCCCCGGCTTTTCAGTGATCCAGTGAGCGCAGCAGTTCACATAAAATAAATCATGATGTTTATAGTTAAACTAACGTGATTGTCTGTAGTGGCTCGATTTTCATGTAAATAAATGTCTTATTATTTCTTAAACTAACTCTTTTAGTTTCTAGTCTGATCTTTTAATTAATTACAATGGAATGATTCTTTCTGAATTGAAATAAGTTGATGGAGCCTCAGAAATTGATTAATACTGCCATCTAGTGTCTACTGAATCACTATAGATAGATAGATAGATAGATAGATAGATAGATAGATAGATAGATAGATAGATAGATAGATAGATAGATAGATAGAGAAATATTTAAGAGCATTAAATCCATTTCCAGTACAAAAAACATAGAAGTTTTGTCCACACAACCTACATTTTAAAAATATGTCCACATGATTTGTCCACATGAAAACGCAAAACACCCTGTTAAGTGCTGTTAGGAGCCTCTGTGATTAACAGGGGGCCAGTCAGAATCCTAGACAAGACGTCATTACTGGTTGCACCATTTAGAAGTCTGACGAGTCGCATCCAAAACCTCCGCCGCTGTGTGTGTGGTCTGTGTCGCAGGAGTTTTGTATAAAGTGATGTAAAAAAGTCCAGTAAGCAATGTTAACACAGTCACTCATTTACTGTATGTAATTCCACTACTGCACAGAGATCCTCATAAACAAAGCTGATGGCAAAGCACACAGACAATTACATCATCAGCACACAAGGTGACGTTACAACAAGCCAAGTCTCCGTTTCCTCTGTCCACACAACACCACTGTGTATTACATATTTTCTTTCTTCACTTTGGTGGTATCCCCCAATGCAGAGCCTTGGCTTTATTTGTGCTGTTGAGATTTTTGCCTCTGATGTTTATACTTCCCTTAGTCTGTAATATAATTTTGTAATATGGATGAACCAACCATCAATATTATTACAACAAAAAACAGAAATATCAACCCACGTTTGTCTTTAGTAGGAGCTCCGCTAATGGCTGCCCAATCCGACTTGTCTTACTCTTAAAGGTTTCCATCAAGTTTGGACACAACCCGTCAAGCACACCAAAGAATTCTTCTTTAAGATTTCTTCTAACAGCTCTGTTAAACTCCAAGTAAACCTGAAAAATACTAAACAAACCACATTTTTGTATACAGGCAAAGTTACTTTTAACACGAATGAACCTCTTTTAACTTTAACAATTATGTATTGTGTGTAAGACAAGTTAAAATAAAAAGACATTTAATTACAAAAGTTTGAACTGTTTTTAATTTGGAATACTTGACCAACTCAACTATTGAACGTACAACTGAAACTACTCATAAGGGTCCACCCCTAGAGGGCACTGCGTGCACGTTTTGGTTTTTCTGTAGTTTTTGTTAATCGACTCAGTTTCCCAGAAGGCACCTCGGTCAGGTGATGATGGAGCTCATTAGTATTGTTATAAATAGCTGGATGTTCTGCCAAACTGGGTCGAGCATTAATACCTTCATTGGGCATGTGGTTTTTTTTTGTTTTGTTTTTGTTTTGATTAAATGGCCTCTAAATGGTCTTGTTATTTGTGTGATGTGTAAGTGTACCTTTTGGTTTATTCTGTTCATTTATGAGTGTACTCTGTTGTGTGTTTCATGTGTTCCCCTTAGCCTCAGGTGTTTCCCACTCTGGCCTCTGGCGTGTCCCTGAGGGCCCAGTGGTAAAGTGATCACCTTATCGTACGGAGTTTGTGAGTTCGAATCCCTGGTGATGCTGTAGCCTCTCAGAGCCGGGGGCATAGAGAGCTGATTGGCTGAGCTCTTTCGGGAGAAATGGGAGGCTCTCACATCAATCATGGCCCTTTAGCCAATAAAGTGCTAGTGTTTGTCATCCCTGGTGGTTGTAGCCATGAAGTGGGAGTGTGGGTGGGAGTTGGTTACAACAAAATTGGGGAAAAATTCATAATATTCATAGTGATGCACTTTGTCTACCGAGTGACTATTCTTTAATAACTGTAATGCATCAGTTCAGGGAAGCATTTAAAAAAATGGCTGTAGCAATGTGGGAGATTAACCTGTTTAGAGGAGTTGTAGTGCGGCCACGTGAGAGATGCAAGTTAAGAATGAATGGATCGCGCTGGTTATGCTTAGAGAACAGCAAGGTCTAATAATTGAGGCAGCATCTGTTTAGTCGCCCTAAAATACATGTATGTGTCTTGGTGCAAATGAACACTAAGCAAGACAAACCCACGAGAGGAACCCTGGTGACACAACGGTGGTCAAGTGTTTTCCTTTAACGTGATCTCGGGAAGAGAAAGAGGGGGAGAAAAACAACTTTACTTGGAGTTTCATCTTCAGAAAAGCGGTGAGCCTGTAAACTTTCCGTCACACTGCGGATATTCTTTCCAAACTGGATTATTCACCATCTGGACAGCAGCACAGGACAACCGGATGATCCATCGTGCTCCCGAACTGTCCTTTACATACCGCTGAGGCAGATGCATGTCACATGTCACATGATTTTTTTTCAAAGGTAAATGCAGGTTAATTTGTTACATTATGATGAGTTTTTTTTTCCTTTCTTTTTCTGATATACAAGCATGCTTCTAGAATGAATTATGCTCACAATCCAAGGTTTAACTGTACTTTAATTTAATTAATTACTGTCCGGTACAGTATGTACATTAGGACATACACAGCCATATACTTTATATGTACTAAGTTTACTTAAAGTTGTTTCACATTAGCACACAAAAGTATACTTAGTACACTTAAAACTGTCCTTTTGTACAATTTAATTAAAATATTAAACGCACTTAGTACAAAATAAGTTGTTCTAAAATAGCAAATTTCAAGTATACTAGTCATTAGTCTGGTGTAAGTACACTAAAGTATGCTTTGGCATGATAGGATTTAATATACTTAGCACATGTTTTTTTTCCCCTTGGGTGTAGATAAGTGTAAAAAGACTAAATGTAACAGCAGTGTGTATGTTCACTGAGGCAGCAGGGAGGAGTTAAGCGTCACCAGCAGACAAAGAGAGGCAGGGAGGCAGGAAAAGCCAACAGGGAACATGTAAAGCCTGTGGTTCATTATCATGTTTATTCATTGGTGTTGCTTTGGGGCAGAAACGCTGAAAGAGAGAGACTCTATGTGTCTGTGCGCTGACGTTTTCTCTTGTACTGTATGTTGCTAATAATAAAACAAATAAACAGGGCTAAAAATCCCAATTGAGGCTTGCATCCTGCATCGTGTCCTTCATTCCTTGAAGCTGCTGTACAGGTGCTGACACTTAGGAGTAAAGGAGAAGCTGTTGCGGAGTTCTTGCCCCTCTTGGATATCATTTGCTTCATTGCTGCCATTCACCAAACCCAACACCAGCTGCAGGCAGAGCAGGAGGAGCACTTGAAATCTCTGCCCCATGTGGAGACAGGAGCTCCAGAACCTGGTCTGGCCCAGGTGGGTTTTAACTGCCCAATCTGTGTGAAGAAGATGAGGCTGGAGGACGAGCACTACAGAGCACTGTCACGATGGCTGTTGCTACTGGCTGCTGGCAGAGGAGAGCAATGCTGGAGAGATAGTGGATATTGTGGTGCTGGATCTGGTCGTTGCCCAGCAGCCAGACAGTCAGAACAGCTGGACCAGTTAATAGTGTATCTGGAAGCAGAAAGTTCCCCTAAACCTACTGAAAAGTTGCCAACTGTCCCATAAAATACAGAACTGTATTTAGTATTTTGAAACTAAAAGTCCTGTTTTGTGCTGGATTGATGCGGATAATTCGTTTGCATGTCTCCTTTTTAATATCACTGTGTGGGCTAATTAACCTCGTTATTGCCCTGATTCTAGTGTGTGAGCGGGTAGAGGACTGTTTAATGAGATGATTTAATGAGATGGTGAGGGAGGGGGCTAGTGGATATCACCTCAGGTCACCTGCAGGGGGAGCAGGAAAAAAGCGAACATATAACTTTATATAGCAATGCAACTAGTAAAATCACTCACACTACGAAACGGCAATAAATAAACCACAGATTCGTAACACTGTGAATATGTATATACTGTACTCTACAAATTATCAGGCATATTTAGAGCCAAAACACTATAAGGTGCGCAGGACTCTCTTGTTTTGCTAAGGATTTTTTTCCCCCACCATTTTGGACTTTTCGGGGTCTTAACATGCTCAAAATCTCATGAAACTTGGCAGACAGATTGGAATCTGCTGCCATCAGAATGCCTGAGAGTCGCGTGGGCCCTCACATGAGATTTAGCTGTATAGCTCATACACACTTTCACGCAGGAACACGAGCTTATTGAGCCGAACAACTTTCCTGTCCAGAGTTCAACTCAACAGGAAGCCGGTTATTTTGGGTCATTCTCAAAAACGCACCCGATGGATTTTGATATACTCCTCCTAGAGAATTTATACTATCGCTACCAAACTGGGCCAAAGAGATCTAAAGACATTGAGGATGCAAAATTGCAGAGGGATTTTTGATATCTCAAACGGGTCAGACGTGATAATGTCTTAAACTTACACCGAAAAACGATTAATAACTTTCTGTGTGGCGTTATATTGAGTGACACTATATTCAGTGACATCACGTTCAGTGACATCAGAGTGTGAGGCTTTTCTTCCAGCACCTGCAGCCTATTGTACACACATACACAACACAAATGTTAACACACACAAACACATCTCACACACTAACACACAAAAACACATCTCATACACTAACACACACATCACTAATGTTAATACACACAGAATCAAACCATACACACAAACACAAGCACATCTACTTGTCACACACAGACTGACACATCTACACAGGAATGTGCAGATGCCTCGCTCCCCCACTCTCACACACACTAACGCGCACACACACAACCACACTCATACATGACACACACCTCTCACGACACGCACACACACACACACACACACACACACACACCTCTCACGACACACACGCGCACACACACACCTCTCTCACGACACGCGCACACACACACACACCACTGTATAGTGTGTGACGTGTGCAGGTTTTGTGGTGGCGATGACGCAGGGTGCTCGGGCCCCTCATCGTTGCTTGCAACTATATTATATTCTTCTGTTTATTCTTCTGCCCTGAAGAGAAGTGGTTGTCAAATAAAAAAAAATCTAAACTATGACCCTAATGGCAAAAAAAAAGAAAGAAAAATAGAAAACAGATAGTTTATAATTTATAATTGTATGTACTTGGTAAGATGTAGGTGAGTGTAACTCGTGTTTAATCTGCCTTGCTACTGTATGTTGCTAGCTTACATGACACTGGATATAATTTCATAACAAAAATGCAAAGTTAAGGCAAGTGTTTCTGCGCTTCTGTGAAGGATGGGGAGTTTGCACGGGTCACCATCCGAGGGGTAAAATCGAACAGGGAACAGAACTTAAATCTGTGTGATCAGGCAACTCAGACTGGAAATAACTGATAAATAAGACTGTGATTATTTTTACTACAAAAGTTCAATGTAAAATAATAAACAAGTATTGTTAACTTTTTTATTAATAATATTACACACATGCTATATACAGGACAACTTTAAGGCGTAAAATCAGTTGCCCCCCCTCATAATAAAAAATAACCCTAACCATCCCTTATTTGAACCTACAACACTGCTTGCTCTATTGCTCAAATACTGTACCTCCTCTCCTGCCTCCCATTCCAGTGGCATGAAAATGAGGGTTGATCCCCTGAAGCCAACTCCGTAAAACCCCTGTTCTGCCCTCCTATTTGTCTCTCACTTCAGAGTTATTACCTCCTTCCCCTGGAACGCTTCCTCTATCCTCCTCTCTTGTTCCACAGGTGGATCATTCCATGCCCACCAGGAATGGAGTGTAGAATCAACTACACTGGCAGGGGCATCAACACACCATGGAGACATACGGTAGAAGAGATCGCTTAGCCACATGATGACACCCTCTGGAAGATGTTCAACCATGTAAGTGGGGTGCATGGCCAAATAGTCCACCCAATATGGTGCTTCCCCATCTCATTTTGCTATATATAGGATACTGTAGGCCAGGGGCGTCCAAATCCAGTCCTGGAGGGCCAGTGACCAGCACAGTTTGTAATTCACCAACACCTAAACACACCCACTGAACCTAGTAATTAACAGGTTAGTTAAATCAGCTGTGTTTGAGAAGAAGAAGCACCAAACTGTRTTGGACACTGGCCCTCCAGGACTGGATTTGGACACCCCTGCTGTAGGCCCTCAGCGTTTCAACACCTTAGAGACAGAATCATCCACCAAGAACAGAACAGCGTAGACCTCAGTGCTCTCCTGAGACCACTGAGGTAGGAGGGGCTCACCTCGAACTAAAAAAAAATGCAGTTAGATAGGTGGAAGTATGGAATCTGTGCTTCCACTTGCATCGTGGCCAGATGCACCAGATCCAGTCCAACATCTAAGACCAAAAAGTGGGTGGGGCAGTTCCTATGGCTGTCTGACTACTGTAAGGGATTTGTTCCTAATTTTTTGGAAGTCACCAGCCTGCTGACTGACCGCACTAAAATGAGAGCACCAGTCTGTTACAGGCTCGAAAGGTCACATGGCTTCATGGCCTGACTCTTTAGTCTGTGGCTTTAATGAGAAAATACATCATTCTCCAGAGACAGTAGCTGTGAAAGCTGTGGTTTAACACCTAGACACTGGAACTGTTCACTAAACATGCCGAGTGTGCAGACACGTCTGTGCTGGTTTCTGTTTCAGGTTGTGTGGGTTTTATTTGCGCATCAGTTGTAGTAAAATTATACAGCACAAGTAATAATCTATTCTCAGATAACAATAATAATAATAATAATCTTACAGGAGACACGAGCAGAGACTATTACTCAGATACAAATGATCATAAAAGCAGTAAATGATCCTAAATCAGGTAAAATAGCTGGAATTGTTTCTGGAATCTTACAGAAAGTTATCAGAACATCTTTCTAAACCAACTACGAAAATAAATGCAATAAAGTGCTAATTTGTCTGGAATGAAGTTAAGGTCAAATGCAAAGTTAAGGCAAGTGTACATGCTGTGGCCTTCAGTTTCTGCTCACGGGGGCAGTTCATAAGCAGAAGACACAAAGCTGTGGATGAGGTGTGAACCTGTGGTCAGCTCTTTGCTGTTAGATGTTAGCGTAGATCTCAGTATCATCTTTTTTCTTCTGGACGTTGATATAGATGTTGTCCTCTTTCTGCTTCTCAATAAGGACGTTTCTGTTCTCACAGAGACATATTTATAAGGCCACAAACTACACGTTATTTTAAATGTTAAGTAAACAGCTTTGTGTTATAAGTCAGAATCAGAATTTACATAGATTTTAGATATTATTGTTTAAAATCATGCACAATTTTACCTTCTGGTGTAAATCACAGCACCTATGATGACTGAGACAATGAGAATCACTCCAGCTGTCACTCCAACGATGATCCAGACTAACCAGTTATCAGGATCGGGAATTTTTTCAGGGTCACCTGTTAAAAAAAAAAAAAAAAAACTCAATTTGAATGTTTAACTGAACACGAGTCACTTTATGTCCTTCAGTAATCACTGGAGACATTCAGGAGTGTTGTGAGCAGACGGACCCACCCTCGACCTGAAGGCTGATGGTTTTAGATCCTGACGYYKYGTTGGTTTTCCAAGTGCAGGTGTAAYTCCCAGAATCCCTCACGGTTAGATTAGGAAAGTGAAGAACGGGTCCTGATGGATTTAACTGCTCG
>QMIH01001480.1:0-18717 GCA_003987875.1 Clarias batrachus
GCTTGTGGCACGCAATAATTCGGCAATGGATGGTTGTTTGTGGCTGGTTTAAATAGGGAGAAAGTGACGAATGAAATGCAGAGCAGGTGTGCTCATGCCGGTRAATGAGGCRGCAAAACAGAAGCCGTGGGATGGAATGTGGAGGGGAGTTGCAGGTGATCATGGCTTGGTTAGAGAGGAGGGCGTGACATGGCGTACTGTTACAATTCTGTCATTTTATTAGTAGTGCGGAGTATTACATGAGAGGTACAAATAGTACGCTTCCACAAAAGGCTTTGATTAAAATCAGTAAAAATATTTTTACTTGTTTTTGTGGAACACAACAGTGAAACAAACAGCGTAGCAATCTTGGTAACTAGGGAAGTCAAATACACACAAAACACAACAATCAGCAACCCAGAAGGCAGATACATCATTATCTACTGTACAACAACCTGCAGTCTTTCGTACCTTTTTCAAACCTTTCACAAACGTCCCAGACTCCCTAATAATAATCAACGTCAGTCGCAACACAGTCATAAATGAGAAAATAAAAATGCTAGAACACGAAAAACATCGAATTTCCATACCACAGAAACAATAAGGCAGCACATGTCTAAATTTGGACTTGACAATTGTTGACTACAATACACATATTATTCACCAGCTCCCTCTACACACTCCCTCTAAATTCCTCAATGATATTGTATACCATATATTCACTCTATTGCAGTCAATGATCCTGTATCTCTCACCTGGAACAAAATAAACTTCAGAAATGTACTCTAAAACAGCACTTTTCAAAGATCCTGAATTTGTTAGCTTCATAAAAAGAAAAATAGTGATCTTCTTCAAAATAATTGATTCTCCAGCAATCGGGCAGAAAGCACAGACACAGCATTAAGGAACTTTAACTATAAAACAGTAAGAAAATTAATTCCTACTACAAAGACTCCCCTCAGCAAGCACATTAAAAGAAATAAAGAAATCACAACAATCACAATTCTCAGGAACTCATCAGCAGAAAAGACCATAAAGCCCAAGACAAAATTAATAACACTTTTAGATGATTCTTTTAAGATACAGGACACGGAAGACATCAATATAAAATAAATATAAACCAAAATAAACTAAACATCACGCATGCACATTTTATAAATACAGTTATAGAACCCGAAGAGATATACAGTACAGAGCCCTTAGGAATAGCCTTGAAGGCTTTGGCTGATTTCTGTGAACAGTTCTGGGCTGATTTGACACCTCCTTTTAAAAGACTAGCATTCACAATTATACAGAATATGACACTGCACACAGAAAGCAGCATTTCACTTCACCATCATCACTGAACACAAGAAAACCAAAGCCAAAATAAATAAGCAAGACTAGCTACTAGAATTGCAACAGTTATAATTTCAGTAATCTACCCAGGTCAAATCACATTCATTAAAAAGCCTTGTAGTGAAGTTGGAACGGTCTACCTCTGTCATTCCCACAATTAAGAATAAAATTTGAATTCTGAAACCACGGAACACGCAGAAATAATATTAATTAGGAATAATGCATAATAAAATACATAAATTCCACTGCTTTAAAACATATTTTTAATCGTAATTTCAAACTTAATTAATACATTTTTAAAAATGAAAATTAAGAACTTTCTTACAAATGTCTTGCAAATGACCTCTCACAACTCACCTGCAGTACTTTCATGGGCACAGTTATGCCAAATTATTCAATTGGAGCCAAATTAGGAGTTAATTATCCTTCTTTATGATTCTAAACACTTCCTGCAAATTACCGGTTCCACTGGCAGCACAACAGCCTCAAAGCATGATGCTCCCACCACCATGCTACCACCATCATGCTTAAGAGCTGGTGTTATGATGCTACCACCACCATGCTCCCACCACCATGCTTAACAGACCTCCTCCAAACATATCTCTGGTCATCTTTTTTTATGCTTGAATGAACTGGAATTTGCAGTTGTTTACAAATGGTGCAAGAGGCATACCGAATGTCTTTAATTTATTATCTGCACTGAGCTCCTTGGACTTGGACTCCCATCATACTTTGTGTTGGTCAATCCAGTGAGCGCTGTAAAATCATGATCACTATTAGTTATTGGCAAATAAAAACATATTTTAGCATCCTTGTATTAATAAAGTGGGTGTATTATCCTTCAGCACGCTTTTGCATRTTAAGTAAATATTACATAATTTTGCATATTATGCAAAAATGTCCTTTGCTGATATCAGAAAACCAAACAAAATTAAACTTTGGCCTACAAAATCTTGGGATTTTCTCCAATTAAGGAATTAGTCAGTATTCTCTACAATTATTCTGCCCCAGAAACATTTGAAAAATGTTGCCAAAAACAATATTGGCAGGACATTCATGTTCATAGTGAATTTTCATACACAAGTATGTAGATTCTTGACTCTACGTGTATACTTAATCTCCCAGTACTTTTTTTTTTACCTCTATTTAGCTGTAATATATTTGGATATATGTATCACCCTGTACATGCTATACTCTCACCTTGGCTGCAGAAAAAAAAATTGCCACCGGTCAGCAATGTTCTCTCCCTGCACACATTAGTTAGTGTCACTTTCAAAGTCAGAGGGCTAGACATTCAGCATCCTCACCACACACCCTTAATGTCTGTGATCTCTATATATACAGAGAGAAAAAGAAAGAGACAGAGAGAGAGAGAGAGAGAGAGAGAGAGAGAGAGAGCGAGAGAGAGATTTTTAATATTTTGCTGCCCTTATGGTTGAAGCATCAGTATGGTGTCTGACATCTCAAAAGTAGCAACAACTTCAGGGAGAGATGAACTGCCTTTAATGATTGAAGTTTTCTGGCCTTACAATCCATGCTAATTTTGAAATGCCCACAGCTACAGCAAGCCTGCGGTGATCACGTATGCATGGATTGTATCAGCCCTAACGTGCATAAAATATGCTGAAACCGTACATGCACAGAAAGCGGTGATAGCAATGATTGCAAAATGCAGGACAGTAATGCTAATAAGGAAAAACTGATTCAGCCCATTTCCTTAGCATCCATAGTGTCTATAAAAAATGCATATGCAATAAGGCACACTCACAAAGGTAGAAAATACCGGAAGGASACTATCCTTAGCTGTTGCAATTTTAAAGCATGGTTGAATGGTGAAGTGCAAAATAAAGATTGAAGCTTGTGAAAAAAATATGAAAGCATACTAAAAGTATGTCAATCATGCAACACTGTATTTCACATATTGATATATTCAATAAATATACGGAAACTGAATGGGTTGAAAAAAAAACAGGGAGATTACACCTAGTTTTATAAGACACTGTAGGTCACAAGCAAATCTTATTATTGACACAAGCTGTTAAGTTGCAATCTTCATATCATGTGATCAACAGGAGTCTCTAGATTTTTCACAAATCTGCTAGGAGTTGCGGCTGAAGCTGGAGGAACGCATGCTAAGCTAATGATGCCCACTCAGTTGCACACTATGGAGATTAAATTGCATAAATAAGTTATACAAATCTAATGTATATGTGCCTCTATATTTCATGTCCTTTACCCCATGATAGTTTCTCTTTTGGAGCACTTTATATAATTCTTTATAATKCCGTTTTTATCATCTGATTTCCTCAACTTATGTTCAACACAAATAACACAAAACAAAAAAAAAGTCTTGAGGAAGAGWCATTCTTTAGTAGTAGACACTATTGTAGATGGTTTAAGATGAGAGAGAAACCAATTAGTTGGTACTATATAGAGCCAATCCATTCAATGTACCATGAGTTCTCATATCTGCCTCAACAGATGAGTAATTGTTCTAAAAGCTCTTGCTGACAGCTTACTGAGATGTATAATTTATATGTGAAACAGATGCATATGATGGAAAAAGGAATGAGCTACTGGTTACGGAGAATCAGAAATTTACTCTAATTCTTTTTGGTGAGTTATCGCTTCCAATAGCATAGGGAGGYAATGTGGTATATTTTATGTTGAAGAAAGGGTGACAAATGCTTTATTACGGTATGAATCTAGTGAGGTGGTTAAACTCTGTCATTCTTCTTCTTCTCAAGGTTAACAGGCTCCCTATGGCCCAAAGTAAAAACACCTTCAAACACACTGAATGACTCAGTGAATTGCTTGAGTTTCAATAGCATAAACTTACATATACAGTACAGTACTACACCAAAAAACTAGCCTATGCCACCATACAGTACATATAAGGGTAAGGGTTAAGTGTATGTAAAGTGTCTACCTTAACCTATTTTGCAGCATTTTGCATTCATTCAGCACTTTACTAAATTATTGTGTAACTAAGTTGTTACTAAGAAGGTTACCAGGTATGTAAAATTATAGAAACCTATCTATACCTAATCTACCGACAGTAAGATATGCAGCTGTGAGTGAAGGATCTCATGCTATAAGGCAAGCAGGAAGCTGCTCAGTATTAAATCATTTATGGGTAATGCCATGGTAGTCCTACTGCCCAGCTGTTCAGCTATAACAATGCTGCTGTGTTTCTGTCTTGAGCTTAACATAAATGCATTTGAAAACCCAGAGGGACAGCTGCACTTATGTAGTGACAGAGGTATAAATTTCTCTGTACTCTGGTGCCTGAAAAATTGCAATCAGTGAATTAAATTTTTTGAAAAAAAAAAACAGTACTTGTCTTAATTGATAACTGCAGAAATCTTTCACAATTGTGTGTCCCGTCAGCGTTAACCCTAAACGTTATAGTTCCTCTATATTACTCTTGCACTTTTGTTTGAACATTAACAAAATGAATTTGTTTATTCGGTTATATAACTAATTGTATTAATTGAGTGTATTAGATGTATAGTGTCCCAAACTGAGTTGTGCTGACAGTGAAAAAAATAAAAGGTACAATTTTGGATAGTACAATTTTGAATAATTCCCTTCATATCATCTGCTTAGTTGAATCATAGTGTTCATTAGTGAAGTGCACGTCCCTTAAATAGTATTAAGGGCTTCGCACAGCATAATGCTATTCACTGCTATATCTCACGTTTCTATAAAACTAGCTGATGAAAGCGAGATGCTGAGACCATCCTCCGTGAACATATCATATGTGAAAAAGATGTGATGATGTGGTAATTGAATACACACCTTTACCCGCCTGAACTATCAGGAATTGTCCTTGGTAATGGTTCAACTAGAGATATCCTATTTTATATTGCAGACATTTAAAGTGACCTCTTAAAAAAAAAAAGTCTTGCTTGTCTTATGTAAATTATATATTTATGAAAGAATCATTGCCGGGAAGCACAACTAAGGTAGAACTATTGTATTCACAATGTTCAGCCACATGGAAAACATGCAGAAGAAAAAAAAACTTTACTTTTTTTTTTGCCTCTTAGCTGTCTTTTTACCTAGGCCAAAAAACATTTGGTTAAAAATTGGTWCTGTATGACTTATCTATTTTTATATTGTTTATGAATGATATTACTTATCTATTTTGGCCGATGAACATAATAGAAACCCTGAATTAAAGGATAAACTAAAAACTGCATGCAAAATGCAAAATTTGACAAATGGCACAACAATAGTTTTAAATGACAAAAAATTACATTTAATATAAATATGATTTGCTCAGTGTATGGCCTTCTGAGCTCTCTTCCATATATTATTGTTAATGGCTGACACTATTAATAAAACAATAAAGGTTTTTGCATAAGATGTTTGGCATGTGAGAAGGTGTAATGGCATTTGATTGGCTGAGGTTAATTAGTAGCGTTATCAGTAGGTGAGGAGTGAATACCTCTCAGCAACCACTCTGGGAGATTGCTGGCCTAATGGCTAAAAGAGGCTGCTCTGCACCTTGGATACACACAAGCTCCATTACGCTGATTGTTGGCACCACATTAAAGCTGGCAAGCATTACGCAGTGTCCTCTCATTTACCTTACTGCTTTCTATGTGCTTCATCCCTGCATATTTTAAGCATTAATATAAAGGATCTGTTTTACAGGTTTAAATAAGCAAATTCTTAAGAGACTTTGATTTAACAATTACTGCAGTGATGAATATGGTTCAGCTGCCAACAGTTCCTTTAACCCTAAACGATGCAGTGAAAAAAGGTTACTCAAGTTAGTTGCGTTGGAAAAAAGTTAGGGTCAAGTTATTTACCTACATCAAGCAAAAAACAACTAAGGAGATTGGTGAAATTGCTGCAGTTGGGTTAAGAACTCTTTAAAGCGGGGCAGGATAATGGACGACATGATCAGAGAGGACTTGAATGCTTGGTAAAGTTGCATCATAAAAAACTGACAGTAGAAATCACAAGCTTCAATTTACTGAGGAACATAATGATTGGACAAAAYTTGGTCAAAGGGAATAGAGTCATGTGGTCTGATGAGTCCAGATTGTCCCCAAATCAGAGTGATGGACGTGCCAGGTTAAAAAGAGATGTGCCTGAAGCGATGTACCCATCATGCATAGTGCCCAGCATACAAGCTTTTGGAAGCAATATTATGATCAGTGGTTGTTCTATTTTTTTTTTTTAATCAGGACACATGGAGACTTTTGATAGTTGACTCTTTGATGATTTTGTTTAACAGAACACAGTTATTCTCTATATAATCCGCTGCCACACTAATGCACTTATCCTAGTGTTGGATACCATCAAGGTAGAAAGATTTTTCAGTTCTCCAGAGCCATGATCAGACACCTACTAAATGTCTGAAACGCTGGCTTCTCAGGAACTTCTTTAAAGAGTAAATTTTGCATCTCATAAACAAAGCAACTAACCAGAACATTTTCAAGTTTACAATTGAAGCAGTCAAGTCAGTGCTATGATTGTTTAATGTTTATTGTTTTCAATTATGCATAGAGTGATGAGTAATAATTATTGTTAATCAATACCTTGTAATCACTCACATGCTTTTATGAAGTGTAAACTCCTGGTTAAATGTTTATTAATTTTAATTTACAAATATTCAATATTTCATTTACTTTATTTGCCAGCTCAATAAAAAGTTAGTTATGTTGATATGTGAAGGAAAAAGTGGATTTTGGATATTTTTTTTTATATTTTAGTTTTATTTTTGAAATGCTGATAAACAAGAACAAATTTGTCAGCCTGCACTGCGGTTAAACTTATATCAGATTACATTGCCAGCATCACTGACTCCTTTGGTTGATGTAATTATGCATTTACTGTACTTCTTAAGTCATTTTTTTCTATCATTCTTTGATTCTTTATTGACATTTAATAACTGCTTTATTTGGCTCATCATCATTGACAATTGAATAGCTTACTTGTCTCTATTTATTTAATATTATGTTCATTTTTAAACATATTTTTAATATATAGATTTTAGTATATATTATTGCTACATTGTTGTACAGCAATCCTATATCTTTCTCCATGTTCTCTCAACATCAGAGGTCATTTTATTTATTGTTCTTGACAAGTGATTGTGATCCTAAGAGTGTACATAATGGCAAATGCCAAATAATATAGCATGGAGAAATGATAATTAATACAATAATTGTAATTATTGATTTGATTTTATAAAAATTTAGTACAAAAAAAAACCCTTTATCTTTGGGCCCTTTTATGTTCACGGCAATCCTTTTTAACATCAGATGCTGGAGATGTAGATTAATGGCATAGAATCAGTATCTTGTGCCATTGGGCCTGGTTCAGATCAGGGGTATTACTTGTGCTAAAGGCAGATCTGCCTATTTGTGAGATTGCACCCTGCTGACAAAACAGCCAAGGAAGTTTGGTTTGGTTCTCACATAATGCAATGATTTATAAATTGTTATGCCTGTCAATATAATAAGAAAATCTTTACAATTATAATTTATAATTTATTTTTATAAACATCTTTATAATAAAACATTTATATCCATACACGTTAAATCCACAGTGTGGTCTCTATAACATCTACAGTGTTCATAATTGCATATAAATTAACCCTGAATTACTTATTTCAACATTACATGTGCTAATCCAACATTGAGCATATTGCTGTGCACATACAGTATGAAGCAACCATCTACAGCATGTGTTTTGCCCTAAAGTCAGAAAAAGAAAATCCTCTCTTTTGGTAAATAGCTTAGTTGATTGCGGTCAAGCTTTAAGATTTGTGGGTCAGTTGAGTGACAGAGGGCACAGAAATGTGTTACAAAGCTGTCTGATGCTATATTAAATTAAAAGTGCTTGTTTTAGCTGTGATGGACACCTTTTATTTTTTTAAAACAATGCAGTAATGTTGACAATGACAAATGAGTTTTAAATGAAGCTTTTAAAGAAATGACAGTTTCCCAGAAAATTTATTACACAATGCAGGTGTTTATGAACTTTGTGTTGAAACCAATCCAAAGCATTTTTTTAATGACTACATGGAGACATTTCAGCTGCCCCTTCAATTCATCCTCATCACCACAAGCGACTTTCTCTCCACAGTTTATCGCCTCTGCCAGGGGGAATATTAAAGAATGTGATATGATTTATGCTTTGTGTTTTGACAAAAACAAAAACAAAAAATGGCTTCCTCTGCTTCTGTTCTTGAGGCTCATATCATTAATGAATAAAAGAAAATGAAAGTGTCACACAAGGCATAAATCTTCATGCGGCGACCATAAATGTCCTTTTAAAAAGCTTAAAGATTAGATGAGAGAATGGCTTGTAGTGCTAAGGGCTATCCTAAATTAAACACTGCATGAGTGTTTAGCCCCCTATTTGTATATGTAATGGGAGGATTAGGCAGGGTGCAAATGTGTACCTGTGCATGTGTGTCAAAGGTGTTATAAGTCAATACAGTCATTCCATGCAACACAAGCATGTTACTGTATAATATGTAGGACTGCAAGGTCTAAGCCACAAAAATCATATGCATACAACAAATAAGCCTATTTTCCACTGGCACCATGGACAGGATTGAAAATGTCCCAAAGAAGTGAAGCCAATCACTAAGTATGGGAACTCACAGGTTACAAAGCAGCCTGGAGAATATACAGTAAGAACTTGCAAACTGATACTGTTTGTCCAGAGGCAGATACATAACATTGCTGATCTTAGACCTAACCAAAAGAATCAACCATATGTTCYACACATATACACACATACAGTACAGTACATGCATTTTTAAATACAAATTTTCTACAATTCAGAACAATACTGGATTTTTTTCAAAACTATGAAATAACAGAGTACTGAGTAATTAAGTAACAACAAAAACAACAAAAACAGTCAGTTATTATTTTAAGACATGAAGGTCAGCTGGCTTTTTCCCATAGTACATCCTGGTGCCATACAGTATCTTCCTAAATGTAATGCACAGCTAGTCATCCACATAAAGAAAAGAAAATCTAAGGGCACCTTTTCCATTGCTCCATTGTCACATGGCCAACATGGGCAACTTAAAGCTCCATATGCAGCAAGCTGCATTGTACTTTGTAGTATGACACCTCTCCATCATAGCTAGTGTTAACTTTTTCAGCAAGTTACTTCCACAGTAATCTTTTTACGGGATAGGACTGACCTTTGCTTCCCTCATGCATCAGTCACTCAACACCAACCTCAGGAAATTACTATATACTTCGGTGTTCAGTACCACTGCTCAGTCAGTGCTGGATTGACTGACAGCTTTGGTTCCAGACATTGCATAGGCCCTCCTACATAAATCAAACAAATTTGTCAGTTCTTGAGACTGCCACCCTCTAATTAAGCTAGTAGCAAACCCCTTTTCAGTACTCAGGCAAAGTATTTTTTAATGWCCAGGGTCTTCCCACTCACAMAGCAGTGACTTTCGCAGAACTAGTGAGGTTTTCAGAACGTACTGTACAGTGCAGACATGGGGTCAATTGCTTTACAAAATGGTGCGTTATCAGTATTTACTGTAAGTAGTTAGAGGATGTTTATACAGTTCTAGCAAGGTTATGACAAGTTTATTTTTCATTTTCTTTTTTCCCTTTCGAACTTTATGTTTTTCACTTAAATTATTATCTTTGCTATCAAAAATTAATGAGATTAACGAGGGAAGAAATTCTGACATAAATCACCACAAAAATCGGCAAATTTATAGCACTGTATAGGATGGCCCATAGTTATTTGGGTAATTTTGCTATCATTTCCTTGAGTGGTCATTAAAAATGTATTCACTGTTAGTTTCTGTTTATGATGCATTCACCTTCTTTACCAGAATTTTTATATAAACAAAAGCGCAATTACCATTTAAATCAGATACAGAAGATGGAGCAGGTTGACAAAGAACATAAAAACACATCTCCTTTAAAGGCACCCAGAGGGCATAAAAATAATCCTGTCAAGATTTAAAGTGTGTTGATAAGTGACAGCCCAGCATGATGACTGAAGCCTCCAGCACCAACCCAGTGGGAAGAAACTGAGATGGCCTGTAGGAGATATTGTGAAACAAGTGTGAGCATAATATCATTCTTTATTACACAGATAGTAGCAGAAGACATTTCACCTTAGAAATAATACCATTAACTCTAAAGAATTAGAAAATCCTTAAGCTTTCTTAGTGACTTTAAGATGTGAAGTCTCTCCAACAACTACTACCACAAACAAACGAACAAAATGTTTCTGACACTTTCAGTAGAAAATGACATACAAGGTTATACAATATTAATGTAACAAGCATTTGATGTGGGACTGTTAAATTGCTTGCAGCATTGTGTCATTAGCAGGTCATGTTAATGAGCCAAATAGACATCTTTGGCCCTCTATATAGCTTTCAAACACGTCAGAACAGTTCTAGTTTTGTAGATCATCCAAGTGTTTATATTTTTTTAATTTGACCATTAATGCAAACATGTTCAGCATACACATGCACTCAGAAACTCATGCCCTTATGTGTCATCAAATTCATGTGGAAAAATATGGATAATAAATCTCGCCGTCATCTGAAAAAAGGTTCAAATGTGTCCCTGTGTCACTAAAATAAAACAGAAACCTACTGTACCTTATATTAGGCACATGCAAAAAAAAAAAACTTGCATGTATGCTAGCAACAAATAATAACGTTATGGCTGATTGGTGTATATTGTATACTGTTAAAATGTATTAAACTGGTGAATAAATGTTAGTTGGCTAATTAAGATGTATGGTGTCTTTCTTGAAGAGATTAATATTGTGCACATTATTTACAGATTAATAGCCTATGCAATATTATTGATTTATATGCAGAGATTATTTACTAATTATTGTGAAATATTAATATTTTGTCCCTGAATGGCACACAAAATTAATGCCAGGCTTAAACTCCTTTATGCTCCAGTGAAGCACTGACTGATTAGTAATTTTGCCTGTCAGCTTTCAATGAAAAAATTAAAATGTTAAATTCTTCATATTTCCCTTTGAACTGAGCAGTTTTTCCTTGTTGTTAGGCATCTTTCATAACATAGTTGAATACCCTATGCATCCATTTTGCAGGGAACTGATAGCCAATTGTGATGCACCCTGAGTGTTGTGTAGTCCTTACTGTATATACCATGGGGTTGTATAGGAACAGTTGTCCATAATCAGTAAGAAAAGCTAATGACAGGGTCATGTGATCTGGCTGTAGACTGTGAGATTGATGAAAAACAGTATGCAACAGTAGCTGAGATGAAGAAATTGGGAACCATGGTCTCACCCAGTGACTTAAAATAAAAGCATTTACCAAATTACTTTTATTTATTTATGGTTTAAATTAACCATAAAATAACCCCCAAAATCATTTAATACACAAAACAATGCGCAAGATAATGGGCATAGTTATGGACAGTGCAATGTCAAACTGGTACAAAGTTCTAGTGTGGGCAAACTGCAAAAACAAGATATTGTTAAGATATTTTAAGCAAAATACTAACAATAAATGCAATATGGTATTCAAACCGAAAGTTGAAAGATGAAGAAATATATATTCTACATGCCTTTTTTTGGAGAGCTATGCAGAATGCATTGCAGAGTTATGAATTTTTTTATTTCTTTATTTAACCCAATTGTTTAGTAAGCAACTCTGTGAAATCACAGGATCAGTATAAGCCTTCGCTTTTGGCAATTTCCAAATCAAATAAAAAATAAATGTGATAATGTAATGTATATATAATTTTCTACAGTGTGGTCCAAAAGACTGTGACTACATTGAAAATTGTGTTCTTATTTAAATTGAAACAAATTTGAAGCCAGTTTTGTTGGTTTAATGAAATGCTATTGTTAGCTGTTGTAAATACATTGGTCATAACACTCAAATYAATATCTACAATCAAGAAAGTGTTTCCACACCCAAAGTAACTATTTTATGAGTCCATCCGTATACAGTACACAGCATGACCTTTATTTTTTGATAATTTCTCCCCATTAAAAATAAAACAAAAAATTGTGGAATGTACAAGTCAATGCCTCAATATACTGTACCATCTATCTTAGTAGACATCAGCAGCCTTACTTGGCCTGTCTGTTGGTTGGCCAAGGTCTTTGCTTTTACTGTAGCAAATAAAACATCCCCTAGAGATTCTAGAAAAACAGACAATTTTAACATGTGTCTGTTTTTAGTGACTTTACTCACTAGCTACCCCAAAATTTAAACAACACCAATAGCTTTTTGTCTTCATTAAGGACCTTAAAACCTTGGCTGTAATTGGTGTGAGGGAATGAGTTATTGACCTAGAGAGACCATCATCAGCTCAAGGCATAACAATGAGATGAAGTAGCAATAAATCATCATAGATAAAGGTGACACAAGTAGCTGAGGTTATTTATTACGCCCAGGATATACTGTATGTCATATACAGCATGACTTTTATAACACCTTGTATTAAATTGGACGTTCAATAGGAATACAGAGTAATAATTGTTTGGGATAATCCAAATTGTCAGAGTAAAAGCCAGTGGAGGTCAAGAACCGATAAAAAAGAAGGCGAATATTCAGAAAATAGACAAAGATCAGAATAGTTAGTCCCTTCATTTTTGAAAGGTATTAAAAATGGCTGTATGACAGAAGTATTTACTGCCAAATATATTTTCTGTCATGTGTCACTTTGTAACATTGTAGAAAGGTCATGACTTGCATTCAGACACTCAGAAGCAGGTATTCAAATGAATTTCACCACCGTTGGCAGTCAAGATAGACAAAATTGAAGTATATTCATACCTCATGCATGCTTACAGCAGAAGTTTGACTTGTTTGGGTTTGGTTTTTCAGTGTGTCTGGTTGTGATCAGACTACAAATTCTCATGTCTCTGCTGATTACACTGGTCAGACATAAAGTATCTTCTTCCCAGGTTAACATTTCATTCCCTCTAAGTTACAGCTTCCCCACACCTGTTTTTTATATGCATTGTAAAAAGACAACGGCAAATGTGGGTCATGTATTGAGGGTGAGGCATATAATTCATGCAGGTGTAACTCTATGTACTGTATATGACAAAGAAAACACTAAAAAGTCTAGCATGAAAACAGAGACTCCAAATAGCGAAATGAACCAAGTAAAACAAGACAAACTAAACTCAAAAGCATGGTCTGGAACAGTACAAATAATCAAGGATAATAAAACAAACCTGAACCCAATCCGAAACTAACATAGGAAATGTTAGCACTAAAATTAAATTTTAAAAAAAATCCCATAACACAGTCAAAAGTCTGTACTTTTGTGAATCCTTATAAGGTGACTCATGGCACACTCACAGGTGGACCAGGGCAACCAGTCTACCATCTCCAATCATTTCCTCTGATACTGATGTAGGACATGGAGGACTTTGGCATATGACAGAGCTTTGTATAGTGATTGAGCCAGAACTTGGCATGTGTGCGGTTATGGGGCTTGGCACAATGAAATTTGAGGTGTAAACAGGCCAAAGTTTAGGACAAATAAGGCAATTTTTTGATCTTGTGACAGAGTGGAACTTGAAACTTATAAGGCCATTTTGTAGGTCTTTAGGGAGATTTYGGCACCAGTACGATGTCCTCTAAGCCAGGCAGTGGCACTTGGAAAAGGTACTCAAAGCTAAGGTGCAGTGGGAACTGGACTCATCAGACCATTTCCGTTGCTCAAAAGTCTAAGTCCAAACCTTTCCTCTCGTTAGAATTACTAGCAAATGTTTTTTTTTATGTGCCAAAGTGCTGCTTAGTGTTCTTTTCAAAATGATGCTTGCGGAAATGCTTACTTTTACTATTAGACTTAGCTGTCATTTCTACTCTAAATTTTTTTCTACAATGTTACTTCATCAAGCATTTAAGTGATAACGTCAGATAACATCATTCACAATTTGTTTCCAACCAAGCTGACAGTTCACCATTAACCTTACAGGTTTTTAATAATGTGTGGGATGGTTCTTAAACCAATTCTAATAGGCTTGATGTTTTCTTTGCTTGATGGAGGGTAATAACTTGACCCTTATAAATTCCAACTAGGTAGTGTATAAAGCAAAAAGTTTTCACAAAGTAGAAATAATGCCCGTAGACCAGGAGTTCTCATTTGTTGTCCTGGTAAAGCAATGCCATTTTTCTAAGTTTTACATCCTGTTGACTCTTGAGCAAATAATRATGGGCTTCTAATAGTTACCTGATCAGGTGTGGAAACAACAGAGAAAAGTCTGAAATCTGTAGGGCAATGAGCCTCAAGTCTTAAGCTGAAAAACACAGTTAAAAACAGTGCTCAAATGACCAGAGCCATATATTAAAAGGAAAGGCAGAGAGTGGGAGTGTATGTAATAAACTACCTGGCCTGGGTAGACGACTGCTTTAGTCATGTTATTGATTACTGGATGGGTTGAAACTCAGGCTAGGTAATCCATTAGCTTATAGTTGACTTAATTACACTTCTAAATTACTTTTACTCATAAAAGGTCACTCATATCTCATCCATGTCTCAGCCAGTCAACCCATGCCATAGGAAATCAATAAATGTTTCTGATGTTTCTTGGTTGGCAACAATTGAGAATATATCAAACTAGCACCTCTTTATAAAACATGCCAAACTAAACATTGCACATTTTGGCCATGCCTTAAACATTTATTATCAACCTGAAACAGACGTTCTTAATATTTCCAAGTTAGATGAAAAAAAGTGTCAAAGATCGTTGCTTATTGCCATTCATGAACAGGACCCATGTAACAGTAATGTGACATACATACAGTATTATGGGCAATACTCGATCTTAAAATACAAGTGCAAGTACGAGGTATTATRTCATTTAAAGAAGCCTAGAAAAAAATTTAAACAGATGTTTTATGCAGCTGATATTACACATTTTTCTTTGTTGTTTTACATGTTTTATGAATAAAATGCCTTATATGAGAGGCTTCACTAAATTAATTCATTCTGGCATTTGGAGACAACTAAGATGGAAAAGTGTTACAGACTTATAGATAATATTTTGTGCATTTCTTTTAGTCACAAGGCTATTAAAATATTTTTTTTTTTTATATATATTCCATAATTGTTAAGTCGTATCTATGCTACAGTATTATTTTTCTGTAGTGAATTACTGTCAAAAACATTTTGCTGCACACAAATCTTTTTGGATTACAAAGATTGATGGAGATTGTGAGAAAAAATAAAAATGGTGCAAAAAGTTTAAAATGCATTATCAGCATCCTCTACCAGTTTCAGTGTCTTTACAGTAAAAAACATTGAATGTCCAGGCTAAAACCTTTTTTCTGTTAGAACAACTGTGTTTTGTTATAGTAATGATTTTAGCAATTAAAACAAACAATAAATTATGACAGTCTGTGCGACTATCTGCCAGTTCATTATTTTCTTACAAGTACACTTTTTTTTTTTTTTTTAAAGCACTTTTTTTTAACCTTTCATTTAACTAAAGCATTTTGTTCTGGAACATTCACATAAAAAGTTAGTACTCTTAAATTATAGCAGCTACTGTAGGATCAGTCAAAATTCAATCTCTCTCATACTTTAAGTTATTATTTAAAAAAGGAGACCCAAGTCTGTCAAAGAAAAAGGGGAAAAAAGGACATTGTGCTCCATGCTTTAACAATGAGAATGAGCTACCTTATTCATAGACGTCATTCACTGTTAACGAGGAAATTAAATAAATGAGTGCACTAAAAGTTCCAAATAATAAATCTTAGTATCATTTTACACTATTTATGTGTGGATTGAGGAAGTACCATCTGGAAGGTATTTCCAAAGATACAGTCTATGAAGAAAGTGGCTAATTTTTATTGTTAAAGCATATAGCACAATTTCCTCTGTTTTTTTTAATATTATTTTTCTTTGCCATACATGGGTCTCCTTTTTTTTTTAATACAACTGCTGAAGGTGAGACTGTGAAATTTCTCACATGGARAGGTTGCCCACTAGTAATTAAAATAATTAAGAAAAAATTCATAAAAAGTAGTCAACATAGTCTTTTTTAATAGTTGAAGAAAAGATCTTTTTTTTTACTTATTTGTGCAGCAAAGAACCTGATGATCTGCTCTTTAACTCAGAGCAATACGCAATCAACACATGACATTTCCAGCTTCAATGCTTTTTAACGCTTCACTGTTAATGAGGAAATGAAATGAATGTGCACTAAATGTTTAAAATAACAAATCTAGGTATCATTTCACAAAATATATATATTCATTGAGGAAGTCCCATCTGGAATGTATTTTCAACAATGTTCATATCTTGGCTTAGTTGCATTAAAAAAAATTGGAATCTGGATAAGCTTTTTTGAGCTTGCATGCTCCACTGATCTGACTTTAAACCAGATGAAAAGAATTGAATAGTAACGTGTAACCTGGGGCWCTGAAAGCTCTTGTTCATACAGCACTGGTCACCCCCATGCCACAGCATAAGGATTTTCTATGAATTTACTTTTAGCTTTAAACACTAATTAATTCATAGTGCCCGGAATATCTTAATGATCAGGAATTATTAAATAATTACATTATTAACAGTCCAGTAAAGCAATCAATMAATAAATAAATAAATAAATAAAATGACTACCATTGTCTTGTGTGTAAAACTCCTGCCTATTCACTTGTCTGAAAAATAGTTCTATGCCTGGAATTGTTACCATACAACCAGGAACTTGTCATTTCTGGTGAATGAAGGCATAAAACCAACTGAGATTTACAGAAGATTCTAAGCACAGAATGATGATCAGACCCAGCCACAGTAAACATTTGAATGGTGCAAACTTTTTAAAGAATGCCACACATCTGTAAATGACGATCTTGACCGCGGTGTCTTGGAGCCCACTGCAGCGTTCCTATAAACATTCAGCAAGTGAAATGCCTAATCCTTGAAAATTGATGGATATCTTGTCACCAGCGTGCCAAAGAGACACATCTGTCCGTGGGAAACTGTACACACAATCATTCCTGAACACCACTTGCACATTAAATGAAATTGACACAGGCAGTCTGATCATGAGACTAATGCACTGAGAAAACTTTTTACCTTGATGGTACAGTATACCAAGCACTAGTGAAATGCTGGTATAAGTGCATTAGTGTAGCAGAGGATTATATAGAGAAATAAAGGTATTTTTGCTATTCTGGACAATCAAAAGTCATCCATGTTATTTAAAGGCAAACCTCACTATGGTTTTGCTATCACRCATTGCTATTCTCAGTCACTAATCTGAGAAAATGTTGCTATCAAGCAATTCACCAGAGCAGTCAAACAGCCTTCTTATCATTAGCATTTATTGATTTATTCAACATTTTTTTTTTAAATCCTGGTCATGCACTGCACTCTTGTTAATTAAGGACCATCCCCCAGTTAGTCTGGACCATGCCAAGTCATTCTGATATCACGCTTGCTCTGATACCATACAGCGAGGTGCAGAGTTTTTAATTTGATCAAAGTGATGGCTTTTCTGGAAAGCTTCAAGCTTAGTCGACACTCGCTGATCGACCGTAGATGTGAGCATGACCACTTGGGAGAGGAAATGATTTTTTTATTGTAACATAATAAAATGTTCATGTTCAGTCTAAAGTTATTTTAACTGAGGAGCTTATCTTGATTAGGATGCAACCTTATTTTCATTCAGCAAGGTAGAAAAAAATGCATTTTAAACAGTCAATAAATCATACAAAAATTGGATTCATATGTAAATACTGTATCGTGATGCACATGGAATAGTGGATTACTTACCGCATTTTTGAGTGCATTTTTAGAATATTTATAGGGTTTAATCAATGGAGACTATCTATTAGATGTATCTGACCATGCATTGCTGATCTCTAAAGTTAAATGGTAGAGCATTAAATCATARAGCAAGCATTGCATTAAGCAGTCACTCTCCTAGATATTAATATCTTACCATTGTAATGCTTTTCAGATAACACCCTTTTGTTTTTTTTGTTTTTTATGAATCAAATCTGATTTGATTAATGAGGAGGCAAGCTATATAATAAATATACTATATATAATAAATAAAATAGTATAGTATAGTATAGTATAGTATAGTATAGTATAGTATAGTATAGTATRGTATATAAAGTGTAAAATATGGTGTGTAGGCAGCAGTATGATTGAATTATGATGTATGAAGTATATAGTATAAAATGCAGTGTGGTCATCCATGCCCAAAGTACAAGTTAATCCTCAGTTATGATTGACATTTCTGAATAGTATTTAATTAGTTGAGTGGTGTTCAAGTCAAACCAGGACTTTTAATTTGCAGCATACTGTAACATTACACAGTTATAAGAGTAAAAACTCTTTATTTCTCTATATACTCCCCTGCTACACTAATACGCTTATCCCTGTGTTTCACTATTGCTTTTCTCTT
>QMIH01001480.1:27791-38995 GCA_003987875.1 Clarias batrachus
GTAAAGTGACCGGCAATAGGTCAGGTGATGTGCTAACAACGAATTCAGAAAATAAGCAAGGATCTAGAATATATAAAAACACAAAAGAATCAAAACAGAACTTGCAAACATGGATAAACAGCTTGATGTGTTAGGTAAAGACTGAGCACTGAAAGAATTCTTTATGAAGTGCTGGTGTCACGAGGGCACTTATATGATTGAGGAGGTGATTGAGCCCAGGTGTGTGTAATCAGTAATTCAGTGAACATGCACACGGTGTGTCTATTTTGGCAGAACAAATTTTTCATATCTGTTGCTTGAGGGTCATGGTGGAAGTTTTTAGTGTCAAATCTGGCATAGACATGACTGATTCTAAGATCAAGTTACACATAATTCCAACAACAACAAAAAAAGTCAGAAATGGGCAGGCAGGCAATTATGAGCTGCCGTGTGGTGTAATGTTGACCCTATCRTCCAGAGATCACAAGTTCAATTCCCGGGTGATGCCGCAGCCATCCGTAGCAAGGAGTCCAAAGAGCAAATTTGCCACGCTCTCTGGCTGGCATACCTATACCACTACATCAATCATTGCAATAGAAAGCAATCATGGGAGTCTGTGAGCTCACGTAAGTGAGCATGTGTTTTCCTGTYGTGTGTTACCCCTTCCCCAATATTGCGTATGTGAGCAGCAGTTTGAAAATCTGTTGTGGGTTGGTGGCGGAAGACGTCATGATAGACGTCACCTTTGATGGTTGGTAGTTAATGTCTTGATGGGAGAATGCCCTAACAGAGAGAATGACAAAATTAGGGAGAAAATCGAGGAAACATTTTAAAAATAGTCAAGTTTTACAGAAATTTGAAAATGGCTTTAGATGTAGATCCTTCATTAGCAAATCAGTGCAGATGAAAAAAAAAGACTTCTTGCAAACAGCATGAAGAAGAGACTGAATTGAATTTAGTTAGTAGTTTGGTGATGTACCCTAACTACTATAATATGACTGAGATAAATAGTATACATGCATAGCATTTGGCCAACAATCAAAGACATTCCATAAAGTCTACCTTAAATAGATTCTGGAAATGTTGAYCTTCATTCTTTAAAAAAATGTGCTTGGTGATGGACTGGTGTCACATTCACAGTATATCCCTGCCTTCCTTACAGGTTTTCTGGGATAGGCTCCAGATTCTACACAATCCTGGCCAGGGTCCTGAAGATCCATAAATAAATGTATAGATATGCTTACGCCAGCACATATAGCTTGTTCGCCTAATCCTGTGGATAGTTTTTGAATAATGTCATGAGGGGGGGGGTCAAATAACTGAGGTAAGGAAAGTACATTGAAACCTCAGCAGACTGTAAATAGCACATGCAGAAGTCAGTAGTAAGTAGCAAGCATGTAGGAAAAGACAAAGGGAAGCAGCGAGTACCAGACTTCTGCAGAAAAGAGCGCAATATCAAACTGGAACAAATCAKGACGTGGGCCATCTTTTAGAATCAATCAATCAATAGGTAATTTGAGTAACACATATAGCAGTGGATCGAATACTTACTGACATGTGCTCCATAAAAAAAGGCTYGCTGCAGTGAATCATTGTGAGRGATGGCACAGTGGAGTGCAACAGCAGATAATGGAGGTAGCATGCAGTGAGGGGAAAAATAAGGGAGACATAATGCACATCAACAGCCCAAAATAGAAAGAGTGAATGTTCCTTTATGGGAAATAGAAAAAGACAAATAAGTCATCCAGAAAAAAATTATTAAAATTAACATTAACCGTGTGWTGTGGCAAAGTAGTGTATATACAATACATGTGTGTGGCGATCTCATGCAAAAAAAAACATAAGAAAAAAAAACTCTCGTCTAAGTGAAGCCATATTAATGAAATATCAAAATAAATGAAACCATGTGATATGTGACTAACCTTAGCTAAACTTATACTACCAGSTTTAAATAAGATAAACTATAATCAGAATTCCGAACAAGCTATTTGCTGGACAGCCTTTGCCTGTATATCATTAAAGATTAGATACACAGATACAGAGAAATAAGGAAATTTGACCATTAAAAAAACATAAAACCATCATGTTTGATACAAAACAAAACTGCCTTATTTAAAATGCACTGCATTCATATAYGTATCAGCACTGTTTTGTGAAAGCCAATTAAAATGTATCACCTGAACCTTCATTCTGCTTACACCACACTTTTGAAACATATTGTAAATTTGTGCACATACAGTATATCGCTGGGTCTTTTTTTTTTTTTTATCTTCCTATTCTTCATCTGCAATGCTCAAAAATTCTTCACTTTCCTTTCCATTATTCYCATTATATTGATAATAAAGTGAATTTTTTTTGTGTGTCCAACTTTTACAAGTACATCTGACCAAACAGTGATTGCATGCTAGGGAAAAAGTATATAAATATATAGATATAATTTTCTTATTCATGACAAAGGGGCAGCAAAAAGAAGACCTTCTGTGCCACACAACTAACAAAGAAGGAATTAGTGTGCAGACATGAAACAGTGAATTATGTCATGTATGCTATTTGGAGAACGATTTAGGCAGGGAATGCCTAAAGAGAACATTCAGGACTGACTCATCATCCTGCCATTCCATGGAGATTCACCCACCTTCACTGTACAGGGCAGCAGAGCCCTCATCYCTTAGTGATACAGCCCACAGAGCATATGTGCACATATGCTGATCTAATAGCTCAAAGATGAGTAACTGAGCCTGTATGCATATCTGAAAACATGTTCAAGAGCAAAAACAAGCAGGTTTACTCTCTGTTTTGTGTTTGAGAATTTAAAGTGTCAATGCTGCTCTGCCAAAATTCTTTAAAAGAATAAATATGAAATATTGTCTACAGTCTTCATCTGTGTTTTTTCTAGTCTTTTGCCTTTAATTGCAATTATACTTGAACTGCATAAATAATTTATTCACATTTATATACACTAGTTCCATCGATCGGTTTACCTGATATCAGAACAGCTWCTTACCTTTGAGCAGGAGTGGAATAGAGATTTATAAGTGACCCATCATATCAAATCAAGTATCAAGTCATACAGGGTTATTGGTAGAGGTGGGAGGTAACTGAGTGCATTTACTGTACTTAATTACATGTACTGTGTCATGTATCCTTAATTTACCTAAGTAGTTTAATTGTGGGAACCTTTTTACTTTTACTCCACTMCATCCTACAACAAATATCTCTACTCCTACTTAACTACATCTCTGCATGGCATAATCACAGTGGTGTGTTGTACTTCATGTGGAATTTTGTCACACRCTTACAATTATGTATAACTACGTGACTTGCATTTCTTTCAAGATAAGCCTAATGCTGCAACATACAGTATGTTTCAAATCAGAAGCAGAGCTGGTTGTAGACAGTGATGAAAACAACGCATTCACAATCAGGGGGAGGAGAGAGTGAGAGACAGAGAGACAGAGAGATTTTTTGAAAAAGTCTACTTTGCAATAATATAAAGCCTCTACTTTTGATACTTAAGTAAAGTTGTACTTTTTTTTTTACTTTTACTCAAGTACACATGTAAATGGAGGGGATCTACTTTTACTTGAGTAAAAGTAAAGGGAATTCCAAGGGAATCTCAATTTTAACTAAGGTACATGATTTGTGTACTTTGCCAACCTCTGATTATTGGCACTATGGCCAATAGTGTTCAGTAGGTGCATTTTTCATACTTTCATAGTAAATTATAAGTAGCTTATATAAATTAGCTTTTTAATTTTTTTTCCCACCATWTTMCTGCACTTCTGGGGAAGTTCCCTGTTATTTTTTGGAAGTAACAGGGAAATCCTGGTGTCAAAATTAGGCTGAGGATTCCATCTTTCTTATTACATCCATCACAAAATCTTCATTTAATTATTCAGCAATGTATGCAAAATAAATACATGAACTCATTTATATAAAATAAAATATGCCAAATAATAAGCTTTTTCATACAAATTATTGCATTTTTGCCATCATGCTTCATGGCAGTGGGTTTAACTCCAATGAATAACCACAACGTTTGTCGGAAATCTAAACTGCATGTGTGGAATCATTCCTGTTGGTTAAAGTTTCAATAAATCCTAATACAGTAATCCTCTCGGGAATTTAGCAGTTCACTTCCATACGCTGTATCAGCAGGGAAAATCATTTGTACCATTGGGTAAAAAAATAAATAAATGTGCTCTGCAGAAAATGTCCTTTGTGTGCAACCAGCTGTTGTGGATTTAGATAAATTGGACATTGGTTTCTGGCAAAAACTCCTAAGACCTCTATTGTAAGATTTGAACTATGTTATCAGACCATTACAAAGTTACACCCTTGTATTGTTGCTCCCTATTGCTCAGTGGGATTATGCCAGTACAAAGCACCAGTGCGTATTGCAATTGCTTGGCGTTTAAGTGTTATACATGGCAACTTTCAGTGATACACATCTTTAAAATATCAAGAACCAATCTGCCTTAAAAGAACCATCAATCTCACATATACACCATGAGGGCATTTACTGAATCTTTTCTTTAAGTGAAGCAAAGACAGCAAAGACAAGTAAGCAGCAATAATTATCTATCTGAAATAACTACAGGTTCTAAAATGAGAACTTCATGTACCATAACTTAGCACAAGAAATAATCCTTATTCACAAAAACTGAAACATGATGAATTTTAGTGTAGTGTTGTGGAATAGTTTTTCTTTTTTCATCAATAGTTCTCTCTTATATTTGGCAAGTTTTTGTCTCTCATTTTTAGTCTTGACCCGTTTCAGAAATGTTTTTGTGTATTAAGCCACACAGTGACTTATGAATTAATTCAAGCATCAAATATCTAAGTTAAGGCATGAACCTGTGAGAAGCAGGTGCAGGTGATTATCAGGCTGGTATACTAGTGATGCTGAATGCTGAGTGGTTAGAACAGATGAGAGAGGAAATGAGGTTGCTGCTGAGGTTGTTACATAAAAAAAATTCTAGTTGTATCTTTGAACACTTTGTAGGCTATCTCAATAAAATATTTGTACAGTACTGTACTGCACACAGTGAAATTATTTTCTCCATGTTTAAGTTTGTTATAGAAAGCTGGGGTCAGTGAAGGTACAGTATAGCCATCTTGCTCAAGGGTCCAACACTGATGTGCTGCAGAAGTTCCTGCTGGAACCGCTGGCCTAATCAGYAACCCAGAGCCTGAACCACTTAGCCACCACTGCCCTTCAGTCATGTAGTATCCACGTTATTGCCGGAGAGGTTTGTTTTCTTGGCAGGGGTCTCATATTTTAGACCCTTGAGCTTCTGTGCAATTGAACTATGCTGCTCTGCAACTGTGAATAATTCATAGATTTTCAAAAAGATACCCAAGTAGGAATCCTAGTTGATTAAAATTCATGACTTTAATGAATGTGTTGATTGACAGTCGTGAATGAGTCACAATGGATGTTTTTATCTCTCATGATATGATTATAATTACAAACTCTAATTGCATGCTCAAGATGATGTCAAATATTTTCCAGGAAAAACAACACTAACTGTGATGAGCCTGCTGAATCTTGACGGTACTTCTTATTGTTTAAATTCCATGCTGTTTTGAATCAAACATTTTTGAATTCGTCAATATAGTGAGGTGTTTGGACTAATAACAGTTGTGTGAATGTTACATTACAGCATACTGAAAGCAGTTCACAGTGCTCCACTTTTTTGCTGGTATCTGTTTTTGCAATTTAGAAAAGTTTTCAATTTCATGGCTATTATATCTTCTCTCAATTACTATCAAGCCCACAGTTCCAGTTCAGCCTACTCATGCCAGCAAGTCATTATTATGGGTAAGTGTTTTGGTGGCCCTTTTTCTTTGGTCCACATATGGTATTCTACAGAAGCCCTCTAAACTAGTTCTGTTTATTACTTTTTCCTTCGGTTTCTTGTTGGAAAAATAAATTATGTGAACATGGTTCCTGTTATTTCCACCAAGCATTTTGATAGTTTTATGCTGACTCCTGAGATGGTGATGTGATTTCTGTAATTCAATCCCCCAGCTGTTTAGTCATTGCAAAGAAATCAGGATATAGCGCAGCAAAGTACTAAGGTTGTATATACTGTACAGTATAGTCATGCTGCGATGGATTGGCCCCCTGTCCAGGGTGTACCCTGCCTTGTGCCCCAAGTCTCCTGGGATAGGCTCCAGGTCCCCCGTGACCCTGAATACAGGATTAAGCGGTATAGATGATGAGTGAGTGAGTGAGTATAGTCATGTGTAAAAGTTAGTAACCCTCCTTTTAGTTTTATGCGTTTTTGTGGAAAAACAAAATTGAGGTTTTGGGCATTCGCTTATGCACAGCTCTTTTAATCACCCTCATCCGCATTTCAGTTGGGTTGAGGTCTGGACTTTGAATATGCCATTCTAAAACCATGATTCCTTTTTTTTTCACTAGTGTGCTTCAGATCATGAGCCATTTTTGCCCAAGTTTTAGCTGTCGGACAGATTGCTTCACATTTGCATACATACAGAGGAGTTCATGGGTGACTTATTGACTGCAAGGTGCCAGGTACTGTGCTTCCAAAACAAGCCCAAATCATCACCCCTCTAATGCTCTGCTCGACAGTCGGTATGAACTCTAGGAATGGCGATGATTTAAAAAAGAATGCCGAGGTGAAACCATGAAAGACTTTGAAGTTGATTAAAGAGAAGTTGTAGTTAATATGAGAAAAGAAGTAATCAATGTAGCTAATGAAGCATGGAAGTGATGTGCAGATGACTTGGTGTGTGAACAGCTGAGTTTTGAGTTTTCACAGTCAGTCCWAAAGCAAGCATCAGAAAAATCGATAAGAGAGATAATATCACCATAGATTGGTGTTTTAGTGTCATTACCATTCATGCAAAGCAAAGGGCAAAAGATGTGCAGTGTTATGGAGATTATATAAAAGCACAAAGACTTGGCAGGAATTTTGCAGCCATAGTGGCTAAACGTATGTCCAAAATGAAGACACATGAATATAGAAAATTTACATTCAAATGAAGAAAATTTATGTATTTCGAATTTAAAAAGGACAGCAGACACCATCTGCATAATCCTAGAGTAGTTTCCATAATAGCATYATAGAGAAATGTCAGTATCAGTTGGTGCACTGGGGTCAAGAAGAACAATATTTCAATACCAAAAAKGTGAAAAGTACAGTACTTGCTCAGTTGTGCTTCTTTATTATACTTTTTGGATATTTCTATTTCATTTAGGTTTTCCTAAAATATAGTATTGTATTTTATATATACTGTATATATATTATTTATAATGACATCATACATTTTATTTAGACTCTTAAATTTAGGCTATTATAAGTTTTGAAGGCCTTATCTCTCATCCAGCCAAACATGGATGTTATATATTAGTCAAATAGACTCTGTTCAGCATTTCAATGCAACTATCAAACCTGTAAAAAAAAAATTTAAAAAAAAGGGTTCCCTCAACATAAAAAAGTTTAGTAACAAGTTGCATAACTTTTCTTAGTTTACTCAACTATTAAATAAATCTAAACAAAATATTTCATATATTTCAAAGACTTTGTCTTAAGCAGCCCATCAAATTATGCATAATACAAATACTAGTTATTTATGTTATTTATTAAAATAAAARGCTATTTTTKATTAAATCATTAGCAAATTACACACACAGCAAAATGAATTAATGAATTAACACGCAAAGTTTCTAAAAGGTTCAGTTGGTCYYACATGAGCTCTGTAAGGGTTAAATCAGTACTGAGATGTTTCTGTGTATACGAGTTAGCATCATGCTTCCAGGCAAAATACAGTAGTTAGTTTTAATTATCTTTGATAGTTGTGAATTTTATGTTTATGTAAAAACTTTGTCATTTCTTTCTGCATACTTTCATTTGAATAAGATTGCACATTATTGTGACCTGTCATATGAAGTCAGGTATTAAGTCACACCATTTTTTATTTGTTTGTTTTGKTTTGTGTTATGGACATAGGTTGCAGTAAGTTTAATGTACCAAATTTTTGGCCAAAAAAAAAAAAAAAAACAGAATGAATACATCATTTTCCAGATCCTTCAACAGAATTGAAGCAAAACATTGTTTTAAAGCACTTTAATAAACATTACCCAAACTGGTTGCTCCAGCTGGCTATATCTCAGCAGCTGGACATGATTAACTTTATGTATTTTATTGAACCAGGAATCTGAAAATATGCTCAACTCAAATCACCCAAAATGCAGCTTAATACCTGAATTGATGCAATGGGTCACGATTTAACTTTAGTAGCATTTTCCACCCTGTTGGATGAACTCAGATTAAAGTTAAGAGGATAAGAACAATGTCACTGTGATCTCGTTCCTGCTCCACTATTCGCAGATGTGCTATTCTTGTGCTAATTAATTTATTGTGTGCAGCTTCAGTAAACAGGAATCAATTGCCTTTGAATTATAGGTGCTTTATTTTAAACCATGAGATACAAAACCCCATCTACTTCTTTGTAGACTGCTATTTAGACTTACCTGCTCGGGAGGCAGAAAATTAACTTGCCTCGGGTGATTAATGGCGAGAAGGATAGTACTCTCCTTGATATTAAGGAAGGCATGCTTTTTGCACTGTAAACATAATCCACTGCTGTGCAAGTATTACATTTTRGTGTGTCTGGTATAAAATTAGACCTAAGAAGTAATATTACTWTATGAACAAAATATTTTTAGAAGTGTGAATGTTTTATACTTTTYACTCAACTTTTTGGGCTATTTTGTTGCGTACATTTCTCTTTCATACCATATAAGACAGCCCTATTCATTGTATTTATTTATTTATTTTATTTCAATTTCTGCTTTTGTATCAGGTATCGCTACAAATCAGTTACCAATAAATTCCATATGCACATTTTCAACATGTGTCCAGCCATTTCATTTTCAAGTTGAAAGATTTTACCACGCATCTATTTGACAAATKAACCATAACTGCTGAAAACCTCCGTTAATGAAACTTCGATGAAACTAGCTCTATGCAGCTACTTCACACTAGATTGAGTGTAAATACATAGCATGGTTCCATTACTCACATGGCATGGCCAAGGTCACTGAGATTATAATGATGCTTGCCTGGCCTGACTGAGTTATAATTAGGTAAAACTGATTGTCATAACAGGACAGGGACAAGCTTRTAGGCCCATAGCTTATTAGATGCTGCACTGGCCTTTAACTCCATAATGGCTGAAYGTTTGGATAGAGGATTGTTATAGTTATGTGGGTGTATCATCTTTAGTTTTGTTGTGGTGTCAAATTTTTACAAAGTAAAAGTGCACGTCAAAGTTACTGTGAATCACAAAAAAATGACATTAGATCGATCAGCCATGACACTAAAACATTAACATTATAACCTTGGTTTTTGGTTCCCCTTGTGCCACCAGAGCAGGTCTGGTCCCTCAGGGTGTGGTTAGCAAGAGCGTCGCAGAGAGTGCTGTGGTGGCTATAGCACCAGGATATCGACAGCRCATCCTTTGGGTGCTGTGGGTTTAGGCGGCCTCTATCCTTGTGCCTTTCTATCGTGACCCACATTGACCTTTTCCAGCAATTCATGCTGCATTGCTTTTTCTGTGGGATTGGACCRGATGAGTTGGCCTTCGGTTCCTGTGGGCATGATCCTGTGGGCATGGGTGCCCATGATGCTATCACTAGTTTCCTGGTATATAATGGATAATGTTCATGTGTTACTGTTAAGTCAAGAGTTTCTGCTTCAATTCAAGGGGTTTTACAAAAGTGTGGCATTAACCATTTAGGAATAACAGCCATATTTCTATACAGAACTCCATGTTGAAGGCTCATAAATTATGGAACAAATGACTGACAAGTGGTTGCATGTCCTTCGTCAAATCAAGATGTTAAAAGGTATGAAGATCTGATGTTCAAATTATTACATTAGCATTTTGTAGCTGTTAACATGAKGTCCACAGATGTGTCTAAACAAGTGAAGATGGCCATCATTAGACTGATTTTTTTTTTAATAAACCTAGAGAGATAGCAAAAACATTATAAGYGGCTATTACAACACTTTGGATCATTCGTAAAAGGATGTACAAGGGATGTACCAGAACAATGGGAAGAGAACAGCATGAAGAAGAAAAGGAACAGTTCATGATCCAAAGCATACCACATCATCTGTCAAACATGGTGGAGGCAATGTTATGGCATACGCATGTATGCCAATAGAAGTAGCAGGATGAATTCTGTATAGGGCTATACTCTCTGCTCAGATTCAGCCAAATACTGCAAAACTGATAGGACACCAAACTTTAGTCATTATAAATGTTGCAGATGGATAATGACTGAAAACATACAGTGGAAGCTACCAAAGAGTTTATTTACAGTATGAGTCTCTCCAAATTTGGGTGCCGATGGAAATGGTTGTAATTCCTAATACTTAATTAATCATGCCTTGACTAGCTCAGATCTTGTTTTATTTCAATTTCAATGTGGTGGTGGCCAAATGGCAAAAATTTATTTTTGTTCCAAAATTTATGGATCTGACTATTTGACCCAGTCTCTAAAAACCATGATAAAGCATTTTTTGTGATTCACTACTTTATTTTTTTTATGCAGCAAATAGTGCTTAATTATGCCACTGCGCTATTATTTTGAAGCCAGAACCTAAAAGCAAATGTCACTGTCCCTCTGCCAAACCCCTATTAATATTTTGCTATTATCATGGAAGGTTTTCCACACGTCATAAGGAAAAGTGGTTTTGACAAGTTGCCTTATAAGACTCTAAACACTAAGTGTACTGCATAGCACTTAAAGGAGGACTGCATGTTATAGTCTCTACTAGAAGCAATAGAAGCCAGTTGACAGTCTGAATAAATAATCATTGTAATTACATTCGAATAATAAGGTATAAATACATTTTAAGTGAGTTAGTAAGATAATCAAGAAGATATTTTCACCATTCTCTGTGAGATTTTCTATATACTGACTTTTAAAGGTATGAAGTTGTGAAAAAAAAAATGAAATGACAGTAATCCATAGAAAAGGTCATTAAATTAATGATCTTTGGAAAGAGTTTTCTGTGAATTTGAGCACTCAAAGGTATTAAATAAGGCTATAGTGAGAAGAAAAAAAATTCCACTTAACTTTATGTTAAGTGCAGCCACACTGAAGTATTTAATTAATATAATATGACATAAAACTTTTTGGTCATGTCCCTGTACTTGACCAGTTTTAGAGTTTATTTTTT